>JANCMA020121669.1:0-14566 GCA_024336925.2 Zoanthus solanderi
GGAACCGCGAAAAACTGTTTAATTTTTGAAATTTAGTATTACTAAAGGGTTCTACTTTTCATCTAAATGATAAAAAATAAGCAATATAGGGACTTTAACATAGAAATTTGAACTTACTTTGCATTTCGAGAAATCAAAACCTTTAATTAACACATCTGCTTTTTGAACCCAGGTGGTGACACTAGAAAGCAAAGTGTTAAAGATTTTCCATTTTCTCTGAAGTTCCTCCAAATGTTTTTCACGCACAGTTATGTCCGTCACCAGCTTCCTCCACTGCTCTTCTGTGTTACGAGAGAAATCGATTACAACTGCTTTTTGTGGATTTTTCAGCACATCGACGTAGGTAACGGCGGCTGAAGAGAGCTTTTTAACTGACTTTTTGCACTTTCTAAAATGGCTCTTTTCATGAAAGAAGAGCTGAAATGGGAAAAAAGAAACATTTCTAAAATTGCACACCTAGACACAAAAAGGTTGACTCAGAATTGATTGTAAAAAAATACAAATCTTCAACTCCCCAAAGCCGGGCTTTTCAGTGTTACTTTAAATGCAAATACAGGGTCAGCATTTTGATGGACTTAGATAGTCCACAACAGCAGTTCACATATGTATTTTGATAGGTATACATTAATAAAATGCCCCCTGTTCTTTTAACTCCGTCAATAGAACATCAAGATAATTGGCCATTCCGGAATTGCGCTCGGAACTGGGGCGAGTTTCAAATTTTAAACAATCGATAAATTGGCACCACCACATGAAAAATCACGTTCAGAGTTGTCATTTGACCAAGTTTGATGTTTTTAAGATAAACAGAGACCAAGTTATAGATCTTGAAACATGGTTTAAAATCCATACAAACGTCTGTAATGTTAAGACAGCGTCCCCCAAAAACATATAAACTCTCAATTTTTTTTTTCTGATTTCTGTGATACTCTTAAAAATGGGCAAGCATACGTGATTTTCATCTCAATTTCTTTTAAATGGTGACCAAATGGCAAGATTTTACAGTTGCCACAAAACTGATAACACATTTCAAGAATTTATATGGTTTTTGGAGACGCTGTCTCCAGATTACAGACATTTGTATGGATTTAGAACCATGTTTCAAGGTCTATAACTTCGTCTCTGTTTACCCCAAAAGCATCACACTTGGTCAAATAACAACTCTGAACTCTTACATGTGGTGGTGTCAATTTATCGATCGGTTAAAAGTTGAAACTCGCCCAGTTTCCTGCACAATTCCGGCATGGCCAATACGCCGACGGTTTAACGCCCTTATCCGAAAAGACACGAAGGTCTAACCATTCGCAGATGTTAGAACAACGGCAGTACCTTCTCCTCAACTATTTTAAGACTCGAGTGTTGGTCCGGCCGGGAATCGAGCCCGAGCCTCCGCACAGTAGACTGGCACCTAACTAACCAGACCACAAGTTCTAACTAAGCTAACATTTATATTTATGATGATTTGTACATGCATCAAATTACTAATAGCACATCAATAAGCAACCTTGGTTCACTGTAAAAAATCCGCGCCTGTAATTGGTCAAAATCGATCACGTGATTTTGGTCTACCTGTCACTAACCGGAAAGACCGTGCGGTTATGAACGTTAACTTTTGTTTCTTGATTTAACCATGGCCGAGTCTTCAATAAACTCAAACCAATGAATATATGAATCAAAATGATTTTTATTGAGCTTTTACTCTAGCGAAAGTTGTCATTCACACTCAAGTTATTTAATTTGGCGGGCTTTTTGGCGTAGATCCAGCAATTTTCCCGCCTTTTGACAAGTTTGAGGTTTGGGTTTGTTGTGAAGCAGTTTGCGACATTTTTGATCAGTTTTTCTGTTTGATTTTTTAAAATGGAATTCAACCCAATTTACAATTATTGAAATTGGTTTGTTTTATGGTGGCGAACAATTGGCAGCGACAATATGCAGATTCCAGTCTTTTTTTGACAAGATCACTTCAAGATGACGATTTTTGGTCGGTTCTAAATCGGGGACGACGACGTGTGAAAACACTTGAAATAATGGTTGAGTTCTTCTTTAGAACTTACTTCCCAAAGAACATGCTGATAAATTGTAAAACAAGGTATTTGCTACGATTTAATTTCACCTTCTGACAAATTTCAGTGAATATTTCACTACTTGCTTCTGAAAATTGTCTTCCTTCCTTCATGTACAGCTTTTTGTGATTTCTGTTTTATACTATTTGAGCTTATTATGCCATTTTAATTATGTACTTACTAAATTTAAAGAGCTTTGTTTCTTTAAACTTTTGCTTTAAGTTCTTTAAGTCAAGTATCGCGCCTTGCAATGCAGTTAACTCAGATTACACATTTATTAAGAGGGTTAGTTACGTTCATTTCGTAGTTTGTTTACAAATACACCCACTTGATGGCGATATAATGAACTCGAAACTGTTCTTAATGCACTGTCTGCTTCGCTTCGCTTCGCATCGTGCATTAATCAATATATCGCCAGCGCGTGGGTGTATTTGTAAACAAACTACTCATATCCAGTAACTAACCCTTAATTATCTAATGTTTATGTATTTATTTATTACGGTATATTCCTCAAATAATTTGACTTAGAGATACATAATTTCCATTTATCGTTGTATTCTCAACTGTTAAAATTTGTTATGTTTGCTTATACAGAACTTCTCAGTTATTTGGGCAAGGACTCGCGATTCGGAAATTCTGGGAACAAGTGCAGTGCAAAAAAATGAGAACGACAACAAGCTTTATTTACAAGAATGCTCTAAAAGGTTCTTAAAGAGTTTTTGCCTCAAGCGATTGTCTCAAACTGCTAGCCTCAATGGTCGACTAAACAGTCATGTGAGCTTGATATGGAAAATATAGAAGGGAAGTTTTCAAATGGAATCTTTAGACTTTCAAGAGCATTATGTACATCCTGTTTTATTCCATTAAAATTTGACAAACCGTAAAAACATTCCAGTGCAATTGTTCACACACATTTGATAAAATCGCCTTTACAAGAGAGTATAACATTGTTATAGCTTGATGCACACTAATCGAGAAGTATATCTAATCCAAAGAGGGACCATGTTGGTTGCCCATTGGCACAATACTGCAGCAAAAGCCGCTGATCCTACTCAATCTTCTCAAGATAACCTCCAAATAAAAAAAAATTGTAAACGGATCGTGTGTTGAAATACGTTTATGTAGCGCCCAGTCTTTACACAGTCAATCAGAACAGTTGCATACTCGCAGCAATAAATAAGCGATGGTACTAGATAAAGTTGAAAAATAAAACCATTACTACCTTGCCTTCTTAGTACCCATTAATAGTACGATTTATAGCGCTGGATAGTTAAACTTTCCATACTTTCAGTATGAAAGAGGTGATTAAACCACGGAAAAAGATGGCCTTTTTTTCCGCAAATTTTGCACTGGTCTCTTACAGCTTGAAGTCCTTTGACATGATATCACAAAATTTTACAACATCATAATAACTAAACGAATGAAGGTTACATTGACTCAAGTTTGATTAAGCATTTTAGGTGATCAAATACAGCGAATTATTACACAGATATGAGTGTTTTACCGAAAAATAGACAACTCGTAGTTTCCATACGAAACTACATCCGGGATACGAGTGAGATATTTTCCAAGATAGAAAATATCGCTGACGACATTCCTTTGTTTTTCCTTTGTTTTTCGTCCATTTTTTTTTATTTTCGAAACACTCATAATTTTTATCTATGTAATAAAAAGAAAATTACACGCCGGCTTGAAGATATGAAGTTTATCTTCTCGTGGAAAAAAATCACTCGTTCGTTGCGCTCACTCATGAAATAATTTTTCCATTTGAAGATAAACTTTATATCTTCGCGCCACCGTGTAATATCCTCTATATATTAGGCTTTCAAGATGCATATGATTAATGCCATAACACAAATCTCTACAAACCATGAAATCTCTCAAAACTTGCTCCACGTGTTCTTGTGAGGAGAACTTGCTTGGTTGATTCGACAGCTGCTGTTTAGCAGAGTTCAAGAGCGCTACAGTCTTTTGCTTCTGTTTTTCATATGTTAGCTTCAGCCATCTCGCAGCTGCTTCCTCTTTCACAACCCAGAAACGAGACTCCACACTCTTTATCAAACTTTCTTCTACCACGATGTCGTCATCCATTCGCTTCGCTAAGAGTTCGTTTAGAAAATCCTCATACAGTTTTTCATCTTTGAAGAAGTTCTGAAAGTTTTAAAATCAAAGGATTACAAGCGATTAATTTTTCAAAAGCAAGAAAAATTGACAATTATTGGATGGCCATAATAGAATTGATTGATCGTTCTCAAATTATAAAAACCAAAGTCCCAGTTATCACATCAGACAATACAAGAATCAATGAAATGGTCATGTAGATTGTCAAGCGAATACGTGCAACATAATCGAGTTTCACTTGTCTAAATCAGGACTGAGTCCGAAAACAACTAAACTTGATAAGATGGAGTTAGTTAATGATTCAACGGTCTTTACAAAAAGGTTTTAAGGTGACAGTATCCTTTCGAGTATCCTTACCACCCGCCCTTGTCCTTTCCCTATTACTAAGAAACTTTCAGAAAAAGGAGCGCTGCCATGACAATGAAACTCAAAGTAACAGTTTTTTAAAGAAAATATCTTACGATATATGTTGGAGAGTAACTTTCCCTTGTCCTGATGAAGCTTTACAAATAAAAAGAAAGGGATAAAAACTTCTGCTGCAATTGTGGTTCCAGCGGGTTTTATGCCTGGTAAGATACAACCAACACACACCACACGTATGCACGTAGGTATAAATGTATATATGTATCTTTGGCCTATGTATGTTACCATAAAAAGTACAATAAGCAACTCGTTTTTTAACTCCCAAGTCTATAACTCCAATATTGTCATAAGGTACCCCACTTTTTCTCTTTTTCAAATAATAGGCTTCCTCCTCCAATACCCTCCCCCCTCCCTCCCCCTCACATTCATCACTCTAACAATCTCAACCCCAGGCCTCAAAGAGTTAACCTTATTCTACAATCTCCGAATTATAATCAAAAACAAGCAAACATATAAAATAACTTCTTGTAAGTAATATTATGTTTTATAAACACACAATATAAAATATATATCAGTATTAAGAGATTAAATCTACCTATTTTACAGTCAATTCCTTAAAAATATAAAAATAAGTCTCCTTAGGATTTCACAAAAAGTTCTGGTTCTCGTCATACAAACATGTTGCAAAAAAGCCAACTAAAGCAAAATCACATTTATGTGTGAATAATATATAAGGATATAGACAAAGATTATTTTAAAAATTCTGAAGTGCAAATTACCGCTGCATATTTCACAAGTATTTTGCATGTTGTATCTTTAACCAATCTCTTTTTCGAGAGTTAATTAAAAACTATAATTCTATTGCGTTTTTAAGTCTCAATCTTAGGATTGTATTCTGTTAATAGTTAAAAGAGTATCGTTATAAAAACAGACTGGGTTTAGAAAGTTTAACTTGTGTTTTGATACACCATCAGACATTCATTAATTGTAAGACTGGTCCAGTCATGGGTTTGTACAATTTTTACAATTTTGACTACATCGACAAAAACGTTTTAAACTGACGTTCAATTTGAATTTAGGTACTTCATTTATCTACAAGATCATAATTTTAAAAATCCAAATATTTGGTAGTAGCAATTATATGAAGACAATAAATTATTATTATTAAATAGAAACAAAGTGGATGAATCTCTTTAACGGATTACTCTTTTCTATAAAACATTTAAAAACTTCTTTGAATTGTTTGTCATGAATGTGCGCTATCTCATTCCTTCGAGGAAAGAGGGCTTGTTACTTGTAGAAAACACAAAACCATTGTTTAAACAAAAACAAAAAAATCTTTACCCTTCAACCCCAAGGAGTTTATTAGCACCTGAAATCTTCTTACATATTTCACAGAAAATGTAACAATTGGTAATTAGGATTATGGATTTCACCCGGTAAAACATTTTGTGCAGCATGAAAAGAAAAAATTCTTCCAAACCGTTTGTATAGAAAGTATATATTTGAGATTGGTAGACTTAAGCAATGTCTTTTAACGTTTATTCTTGGTTTTCACACAATCCCAAGAACGCAAAAGACAATAGACATTGCGACCATATTGGTGTGCCAAACGAAAGAAATAATCAAAATTATTTTGTTAAGAGTACACCAATATGGCCGCCATGACGTCAGGTGAAAACCGGCAATGGGGCTAAAGGGTTAACCAAAGACAATCCTTGCTTATTTCTGTGTTGAAGAAATAACGAAAGAAACATGTTTTACTTTAATCCCGTCACTTCCATTTCTTTCGCATTTTTCTTTTTTAGTCTCAATGAATTCTCGTTCATTTATTGTAGTATTGATAAATTCTCTTTCATTTATTGTAGTGTTAATAAAAAGTATACCGAGAGATTAAAATATTTTCCCATAATCTGAGTTAGCGACCCAATACATGTTTTAGCTCTGTGATACTAGTGGTACGCCAGTATGTAGTGATCCGACCGCCTGCTATTGAACAAGTCAGCGGAGACCGCCAGTGTCATAGTTAAGTTGAAACAATCTCTACTTTGCCAAGGCTGCGAGGTTTAATGTTCTGGTACTGATACGGGAACCAGCACGGCTAAAGAGGAGAAAATTCAAAGAATAAGTTACCATTACACTCCCGGGGGGTACGTTAGGGATTTGTGGGTTTGGATGTGCCGCTGGGACCCCCTAACCCTTAGCCTATACAAGAGCTAGCTCAGGCTGAATTTCCCGAAATATACCCCCTTCCCCCCATCCAGCCTAGAGTTTCTGCTTTCCAGAAACTAATGAAGTTACTAGCACATTCTAGCCAAAACAAAACCTCTTACAAAAATCGTTTCTATACTTTGAGTGGCAACTCGCCATGTTCTAACGAGAAGAGAACTGGGTTTGAGTTGGGACGGCAAAGAATCTCTGGATTGATTGGATGGACAGCCAGTTCATAAACAATATGGCAGAAAGCAGGAAAAAGGCAGAAGTAGACATAAAATCAGTTCAATTAACCGAAAACTACATTCCCTGAGACGAACCGGCTGTCCATCCAATCAATCAGTAGGTGCTTTGAGGTTCCAACTCGAACCGAGTTCTCTTCACGATTAGAACATGGTAAATTTCTGGTTTCTTTAATCTAGACAAAATTTTCAACAAAATGCTCAGTTTCGTGAAAAATGATACCCTAACGTAGACCCAAACTCTGATTAATATATCCTATCCAAAAGTACAATGATTGAGAACCATACCCTTTACAGCGGTATAGATATATAGCTCACATACGGTAGTATTTTCCCTTTCCTGGGTTACACTCTTTTTTATCTCTTTTTTATGATGCGGTCGAACGTTCATTAATATCTTGAGGATCAGTCTCGCCTTAAATATAGGCGGATATTTGTTTACATTTTTCCCTTCATTAGCATATGTGCACCAGTTTCCAATAAGGTTACAAAAACTGAAGCACTGTATATAGAGTACTAAAGTGATAACGTCAAAAAAATTTGATTTATAAAATCACTAATTTAGTTGTAACATTAAGAAAGAACAAGATGAAACATGCCTCCATGCCGAAGTTTAGCATTTTACCATTAATCAGTGATGAAATATTGCTGCGGTTATGCTCTGATGACCTCATACAAATCCTTCTAAAACTGGCTCGGTTCCTAACGTAATGAACCGAACTATTTTTAGAAGGATTTGTATGGAGTCATTAAAGCATAACTGTGGTTATATCTCGCCTACAATTTGCACTAACATGCTGATTCTTGGCAAGGATACATTTTAAGTCTTAATCCCTCTGATGATCTCAACAAGACTCATCAGTTCACAAATTTTAATTTTTGTGACGTCACACTTTACCACTCTTAAGCTAATGGAGATTTTACAGAGAATGCATGCCTCATTGACGGTTTTGTTCCCCAGGTGTTTGGAGTAATTTGGAACCGCGATGATCTTGTTAGAAACTGTATGCAGAGTCAAGAGTGTTATATAATGTAATCTAATAGAGATTTTACAAAGAATGTTTTGAGTATTTTGGAACCGTGATATCTTTTTAGAAGGTGCTTGAATAGAGTCAAGAATTTCACTTTCTTGTTGGCTCGACACGCTTTATCAAGTTTTCAACTAAAACCATATTTATCCTTAACAGGAATGCTGCGTCGGTGTTTCTATAGAAACAGTTTTTATAAATCTTACATTGTAGTGAATTGAGAATTCATTTTTTTAAAAAACTGACGTTTCGGACTGTAGTCCTTCGTCGGAGTGAATGTATGTAGTTTTGCGACAATCGTTACCGACGTTGATGATAGAAAGACCAAATGCTACAAAATCAGAGATAGGATGATAAGAAGAATTAAAAGGCGAGAGACAGGTTTAGATTGGTCGTTTTTGCGTATGTCGTAAAGGTGATTTCTGACGCGATCACCTAAACGGCGGCTAGTTTCACCGATGTAAAGTTTGTTCAAAATAAACACCTCTTTATTTGTAACCCATACATTCACTCCCACGAAGGACTACAGTCCGAAACGTCAGTTAAAAAAAAAAAAATAATAAAATAATTCACTACGGTGTAAAATTTAACTATTAATTTTGTAAAACGTTTATTGTTAGCTTAAATCTGCGTTGTTTTAGCATTCTTTCCTTATTCATAGTGGTCTTTGATTGGCTTAATTCATGTATTCATGGTTGAAATCTTTAAACAAGCACCTTTTAAAACGTCGACTGGCACTGTTATCTTGGATATTTTTTGTAGTTTTAATATCATGTAATTCTCTCTATGAGATTGTTGTGAAACATCAGTAATAGCTTTCTGATTGCTTTGTTACTTTGAGTTTTGTCGTGTCTATTGCCTGTACGAATTAATCAAGTGTTTATCCGTCTATCGTTAACGTTACTGAAAACTTCGTACTAAAAACACTTCGTACCAGACACGATTACTTCGTACCAAGTCACGAGACACTTTGTACCAAGTCAAAAGACACTTTGTACCAAGTCACGAGACACTTCGTACAAGACACGAGACACTTTGTATCAAGTCAAAAGACACTTTGTACCAAGTCACGAGACACTTCGTACAAAGTCACGAGACACTTTGTACCAAGTCAAAAGACACTTTGTACCAAGTCAAGAGACACTTCGTACCAAGTCAAGAGACACTTTGTACCAAGTCAAAAGACACTTTGTACCAAGTCAAGAGACACTTCGTACCAGACAGGTGTACTTCGTACCAAGTCACGAAACATTTCTCTTGAAGGAACGAAAGTAGGCAGCGAATTTGTGCAGAGAAAGTTGTCATTTGTCTAAGCTAACGAATTTTGTCAAAACTACATTATAAACATTACTGACCTGAACTGAGGGTGAATATACGCCTGTGTGAGGAGGGCCAGCAAATGTATCGAGTATGATTTGCTTCACGGTTGTCCTAAAGATATGATGATAACAACATTGTTATCACAATAAATGAACTCATAAAGCCCAGTTGTAAAGCCAACGTTCAAAAATATAGTTTGAAATCAGGGTAATGTTGAGATTGAGAAACTTGAATCAGCTAATCGATTGCTAAGAAACAAAGTAATGTTATTTATTAGTAAAATTACTCATGCGAATATATAGTTCTGGTGCACTCATTGGTGGAGGCTGAACTACAGTATTATGCTGGCTATAATCTGCCTCACGCGAGGTGATTATACAGTGGCCAGCATGAGCACAAAAAAATTAATTTTCAAAATGGCTGCCTCACATTTAGTGGATGCTTTCATTTTTTATGGATGATGGCTACTTTTTTTTGTCGGCTAATCACCTAGTAAGGGATTTTACTAAAACACTTATTAATTCAACTCAGGCTCAGTGAATATCTGGATGGTCAATATTCACAGATATTCACTTCACCTTCAGCAAATAATAATTGTTAAATTGAGAAAAAGTCTACAAAACGTTAATGGGTTTTAAAGCTGACTAAGGGGTAATAAAATTGGAGACCAGAGGGCAATGTTAATCATGAAGATGTTGCAATGGCATTTTAAAGTAAGAAGTGTGGGCAAAACAGTATCAACAGAAAGTAACTGCTCACAGTTCTAAGTTCACATCGCAAGAAAAACAAGACTCAAATGGTATAAACACATCTTGTACAGTACAGGGCCAAGAGCCTAGCTAGAATCTTACAAAAGGAAGATAAGGATACAGATCAACTGTTTAGAAAAATATGGAAGTTAAATAGAAAGAGAATATAAGATTCGCATTTGACGATGTGAAAAAAATAACAACACCAAAATATAGTGCTCAATACTGCTTTGATAATATACAGTAGGTGGGCCTCATGCACAGGGATGAAAACAGTTTAAATCAACAACTCAAAGAATTTTTACTGTCGTGTGAGATCTACAATAATTACCATGATTGCCACTTTCAATATTATCAAACATTTTCCTTCTCTGTCATTGTGCAACCCTTTTTTGTTATTTATTCTAGAATTCCCTTAATAACCCTTGAATAAACCATAGTAAAATAATATGAATTGTTAATGTAATATAAATCAGTTCATTAACTGTCATTTACAACTGAAATTATCACAAAATTAAGCTGACAAAGATTTTTTAAACTTACAGTATGTTCAGAAGTTAGTAGCCTGTTCACAGACAGTTGGGATGTATTTTTAGTGTGGAAATCTTACAGGGCTTAGCGTTGCCTCCATCTTGGATTTTGTTTAGTAGAAATTCATTGTTCATCTGCAGGTTTTACAACAATTTGAAGAATTAATAAATGGGAAAAGCATACCATACACCATTGTAGTCCACTCCTCTGAGTGTATCAAAGTCATATTTGCAGAAAACAACAGTTGAAAAACAGCGGTCTTTTACTTCCTTCAATGAAGTATACTGGTCCTTTATAAATCCTGCAAATATAAATTATAAGAACTGGTATTTCGACCTTTTGCTAAATTTACAAGCACCAGTCTAAAAAAGTTTATTATAACATCTCACAGTAGTTTCTAAGTAAAATTGACAAGATTTCTCATCTGAGATTTCTCAAAAGGTTTTACTTTTAAAAATAGTGACCGAATTGTTATCATTTTTAAAAGGTTGGAGATGAACTTTTTTTAAGCCTTTCAACCCAAGTCAGTTTATCAGCATCCCAATTCTCCTAACATATTTCATACAAAATTATATGTTTGGTAAATTAGAATTCACCATTTCATTGCCTGGGTAAAATATTTTATGAAACATGAAAAGCCAAAATATCTCCCAAACTGCTTATAAAATAAGTATGGGCTTTAGTAGGAAGGATTTTGCAATAGGTTATCTGACATGTTTAATAGGGCTTAAAAGGTTATTTTTGCTTGAATAAAAGTACTTCAGTCAGTAATCAAACAATCACAGAACTAGACAAAGTGTAGAAAATTCAAGTTTCTGATTTTCTCTAAAAGCTAGAAGAGAAAACATAATAATTTCCCGCAACCTAATCATCTTTAGAAACAACTGCTTAGTTAGTACATACCTTCAAAGCCAGACTTGGTTGTCTTTATCACCTTCATTTCCTTTAAACCTGCAGAAACCTTGGGTAGTTCTGCAACATTTGGATTAAAATGAATTCAAACCATTTCCCATTAATGTCTTGAACAAAAGTTGTAAGTTTTAGGGGCACATTCTTCACACATCTTGTTGTAAAAAGTAGATACATTTATTATTTCTGATTAGATTTAGTAATGTTTAAAGTGCTTCAAGACTGTAACATTTATACTGTATTTCCAAAATTTTTATTAGCATAGTTCATATCGAGCAAGAACATAAAAGTAATTTTAAAACCCTTGTTTTTGTGTACTCAAAAAAACTAATAACTTCAGTGTGGTACTGTATGTGGCAAACAAGTTATCATTGTAAATCAGACAATTCAAAAATGAACTTTTATAAAGGTGATGATGGTTTGGTTGTTTTTTTTGAGAATGAAATCTGACTCATTACCAAGAAAAGTTTTTAACAGGCACCTGTAACATGAGAAGGAAGAGCTGGTTGTCTGAGGTAGACATGGAGAAGGAAATTACTTATTTTGAAAAAAAACCTTTAAATTTAAAGTAACAATAAACACAAAACAATAATTATCAATAACAAGGCAGATCAACTCAACTAACAGGATACAAGAATACAAAATTACGGCAATATCTTATAATCATGAGGGTTACAATTCCTATTCCTCCAGACAGTATTGCACCTTACTTTCAAGGTGAGAGCTTAATTTCTCTCACCACATCTAGAGTTATTTTATCTCTCAGATCAACTCAACTAACTGGATACTGGAATACAAAATTACCAGAATATCTTATAATCATGAAGGTTACAATTCCTATTCCTCCAGACAGTATTGCACCTTACTTTCAAGATGAGAGCCTTTCTCTCAATGCCTCGAGAGTTAATTTACCTCTCTGAGGAAAGTTTAAAATTTATACCAGTCCAGTAAAAACCTACTGAACATTTCAAAGAAACAAAATAATGAAACCCTTGCCACTCTACGGGCGGGCATGGTTGGCGCAGTTGGTGAGATCTCTACCTTCCGACCAGAGGGTCCCTGGTTCAATCCTGGCTCTGCCGAAGTTTGAATCTTTGTGCAACCTTCTTTTCCGCTTAGGCTGACCCCACTTTCCAATCCTTCCGGGATGGTGAATGAGTACCAGCGTCTACTGGGAGCTAACCTGCGATGGATTAGTGTCCCATCCAGGGGGAGTCAAAGACTCATCCACTTGACACTACAGAAACTGGAGATAAGTGCTGGCTCCATGGGCCACTAGGCTCGTAAAGGATTTAGCTTGCCCCTCTACAGGTTACTAGGCAGGGATTTACCAGACGCACAAAATGTGCATATATGACGCATAAAAAATGGTTTGGACCCCCAAAATTTTCAAGTGCGCATCCACTTGGATGCACATTACTAAATTAAAACTTTATCCTTATTTCGGTCTTGTCTTTCTATCTCAAAATAATCTACGATGTTTGGCGACCAAACTCGCATTGTTTGTATAAGTATAAGTACTAGGTTCACCAAATTTACACCATACATGAATCATAGTTAGTACACCTCAATGCATGCATCATATTTTGGCATTTTAAATTTTTAACTTATTTTTGGGGTAAAAACATGAAAAAATTAATGTATTTTGAGTAATAGCCATAATATTCTTTTTCGGTGTCCTTTTGACTTGAAATTTGGTGAATATCCTTGTTGAACAGTTATGTTTAACATAAAATACAGGTTTTATTTTAATTTATTTAGTAAAATGATTTTTTTGTTAATTTTGTGATTTTTGGACTTAATGATTTTTAAAGGACAATGTGATCCAAAGTGACTGTCCATTCTTCTTTAAATCTTTCTATTCACATCTTTTAGGCTGGAGTTTTCTGTAAATGGATGCAATCCGGCTATACTGCCATTGGCAGTTTTTTGTATTAATATAATACAATTGAATTAAACTTTTGGACCCTCAAAATAAGTGCCTGGACCCCTGAAAAAAAAATGTTGGGGGTCCATGGGACCCTTAAAAATGGAATGCCAGGTAAGCCCCTGTATATATTGGTTTCTTTGCGGTTTGTTGCTTTAAAAGAGTTAAAAATAAAGTTTTGATTTTGTTTGCAATGAAGGCTTTATATAGGGTGATTGACTGGTTTTATCCAGTGCATTACTGAGTTGCTATAAAATGAACTGGTTTGTTATGAGCACTTAATGTCAACCATTTCAAATAAGACAGTGCAGAATGAACGTCATTGACTCTAAAACCAAAAGAAAATTCTGATAAACATCAGATAAGCTTTGAGAGGTCTGTAAATAATGCTTATAAAATATACATTTGAAGATCAATTAATTATCATTTGCTATGTTTTGTTTTAAGGTGCATTGTTAACAAATTTATTGTCAATGAAGCAATATTGCCCATATGCTGATAGGCACACTTCTCATTCCTTTTTTTTTCAATTTAAAGGAGCTGATGGCAAAGTTGAAGAGTCCATGGCATTGTTGAACGAAGTTGAAAATCTTAAAGCCCAGAAGAAAATTGCTGAGGTAAATGATGCAGCATTTGGTTGCAGCAGTAAAGAAGAACAACAAAGCCACCATGTTCGAGATGGCAATGGTTTTATATTTTTTGTTGAATACAGTAAAATTCCATAATAAGCTCCACCGTGTTTAAGCTCTGGGGCATTTAGGAACTAACTTTTGAAACAGAAAACTCCTTCCATTTGTAAGCCCCAAGGGTTATGTTTGGATTTGGAATATTTAAACATTTAAAGATAACATTGAACTTAGGGGGTATTTGTATACAGTGTGTGTCTGGTAGTTTATGTTCAGAGTGCTGATCACAGAACTTCACTGATATAGTTTTTGCCTCAGAGCATCTCTAACTTTTCCCTGGTAAAAAAATGTAAAATATCAGTGGTAAAGAAAGGTCAGCAGAAAATCCAAAAAATTACAATTGCTTGAATATAAAATATCGTTTTCAAAATACAAATATTTGTTCGTGTATGAGCCCGCCAAATATTGTCCGT
>JANCMA020121773.1:0-14565 GCA_024336925.2 Zoanthus solanderi
CAAAATTCTTCCCACTCAAATACTTCTTTCAACTCCTTCACTATTCGCCAAAATTTAGGGTAGAGAGTGGCCTTAATTTTCGGCCAATCTGAGCCTTCTTGTTCTTACAAAAAAGTGTGTAAATACTTCATATTCTATTAGAATATGCACACAGCCTATCAATGCTAATGAGCTGTTTGCATTTTGTTGCATGCTGGTGACATTGTAGGTCGTATAATAACTCTTTTTAAGCGCAATTTGTTAAAATTTTATAGTTAAATAAACATCTAGAAATATAGTGATTGTTAAAACTACACTGCTCTTGAAATAGAGTGATTCTTAAAAAACACATGCATAGAAAATAAATTACGCAAATTCTCAACCACATTGGGAAAAAAAACCGCTAAGATATTGATTGAGAAACTGAAGTTTACTTATTTGCTTAACACAGGCCAATATTTTTAAATATTTTCAAATATTGTGACAAAACTGTCGGAGTAGTTTTTCATTAGTTGACAAACGATGATGAAAAACATTGTCTTCTTTCCGACAGTTTTTTTTTATACCTTCATTAAGTTATAGTAACAGAAACAGCCGTTGTGACTTGTAGATAAAAAAAAATATTTTTTTTTTCAAGGAAAGCTTGTGAAGGGATATTTGCTCGTGTAGACGAGGCTTAAGTCAAAACTAGTTTATTACTGGTACTGTTGCTATGGCTGGTGAAGAGTGTCAAATCTGCTTATTCTCAGCCATAGTACGTTTTACATCTAATCTTATTATTGGCCGCAAAGTTTTCCCTTTGGGTGGAGATATTCTCTGGATCTGACCATTGCTGTCGGAAATATCCACTAATGATGATAGCAATCCCTTAAATCTTGGATCAAGAACAGCGTTGTATTTTACAGACAGACGCGTTTGTACTTTTGTGTTTTGTTTATTTATTAGCGAAGGCAGACACAAATCAGAACCCTTCCTTGCCCTACTGTTCAACACAGCTTTCCCTTGTTTCTTTGTAACACTAATGGGTGGAAATGCCAAAGACCCAGCGATTTTCGCTTTGCTGTCTTTTAACCTAGCGGGAATACCTCGTCTTTCTTGACTAGCGTGTTTTTGTCTTGCTTCTTGTTGCACCGCCATAAGTTTTTTATTTTTCTCAAGTCCTTCTTTTCGTGTTCTTATTAAAATGTGAACTATATCGCCGTCAAGTTGGCTGTTAAAAAGGGTGGTTTTCTTTTCTTGATAAAGTTCCTGAGAGTTTCGTGTAAGTGTATCCATCTTCCTTGTCATTCAGTTAATTCGCCGTGATCAGATTGCTGGCTGTAATCTCAGGCACTGATGTACAATACAAGAAACTATATGTACAAGTCCCAAATATTTTCACGGAAGACGCTTGGTACACGTAGCGCAATAAAAGCACCTGTTAATATATCAGTTGGGATCTCGTTACCCAGACAGTTTTGGTTAAACTCTTTGCAAACAATCTTTTATCCAGCACGGTCTACAAGCCTGTACATTTACTGATTTAGAATTGCAAGCTTAGTGTTGAAGAAACGTTAAAGCGTTGTTGTCAAACTGCATTGTCGTGTTGTTATGTACTCGAATCTTATATTTTAAATCAAACTATCGTTGATTGACGGGCTTTTGTCCTTAGAGCCCATTGCCTTTTAATACGAACATAAACAAAATTTCATAAAATTGAATTCTGCAAATGATGTGAAGACAAACGCAAAGTTGCCATAGTGTTAAACAGACATCATTTACATTTCTACTTGGCAAAAGTAATTAACCATTACTCCACCAGAACACAAATGTTTACAAAACAGTTTGGGGCAATCATGCACATTTCATTGGTTCTCCTTTTTTTTTTATGGATTTTTCCATTCAAACATACAGAAAATTTAGTTAGATTTTTTTATTAATTTGAAGCTGATATTGTTCTTTCTTTGAGAAAAGTAATCAAAGTTTGTACAAGGAGCGTCACAACAGCGAGTCCTGTTTTGATCCCGTTAGGTCCCCGTGGACGAATGTGGTCGACGGTCTTTCTTTTTGTTAAGTCGGAAAATAATTATTTCATAAAAGAAATAAAACATGCTTTCATAGCCTGGTGAAAACCGAGGCGAATGTTTGTGAGAATTCTCAAGCAGATGAAAGCTCTAGCTTGAGTGCGTCTCTCTCTATTTTTCACTGATCTGCTCTTGAATTCTTCCAAGCGTTCGCCTCGATTTTTACTAGGCTATGATAGCTAGGAGTAGATGTTTTATTTCTTAAACGTTTACATCTTTTCTGTTTAAATAAGAGCGATGTGTGTTTGACCATATACTGATTGAGCACTATGATATAGATATGGCATGGTTACAGTATAGGAATTAAAATAAATTTTGTTTTTTTCATTTAATATAAATAGAAGCAAGATCTATAGATGAGCCCACGGACTAAGCAGTTTCATTACAGATATAGTCAGTGTGGGAATTACATGAAATGCTTCAACAAAGACACCCAAAATTGCAGTATATGTTTTTGCTCTAAAACGCTGACTCCATCAATAATCAATGGAAATATGGATAATTTTTTTGTCTTGTCTTGAAAAGTTTTTAGTTGCTTTTTTTACGTTAACAGTTTCTAGCTCTTGAGTAACAACTTACACTTAATTAATGACTGCTCCCTCGGGAAACATCTGTTTTGTTTTTCGAGGGAGCAGTCATTAAGAATTTTGTTATATATATAGCATAAACAAAATAAACCACAATTATTAAATTTTCCCGCTCTTAAACGTGACGCGCGACAGCAATGTTCACCGGTTGGTCCACATTTTTCGAGATGTTGGCCAACCGGGGAAAATTTTAATTTGAGCTCATCCACGTGACCTCGATTTAGCCAATGAGAGTGCGCATTCGAGTCCAAAACGCACAAGCTATATAAAAAAAAAGTGTTTATTTCCTTGACATACAGCGGTGCCGAGAAGAAATAATAGAGAAGGTATAACAACTACTTTAGCCAAGAAATAGTGGAATCTAGTTTAAACTGGGCAACATGTACTTATTACATAAATATATAAACTCAATTTAGAAACATAGTCATGAAATAGTATAATGCTGTAATAAGCCTAACAAAAGTATTTTAAAAAATACTAAAGCATGACATAATTAAGGGAAAAAATGGAATATAAACATAATATAAATGGAAGCGGATAGCTTGAACATTGCCCAGTAGAAGCATTTTTTCCCTTTTTTCGCTTAAAGATTTCATTAAAATGATCCAAGATTTTGAGGCAAACAAACGTTTTATCAATCATGGTAGGAATTAATCAAAAAATTCAGATTGTTTTGGATCTTCTTCCCCGCACAGAAGAGTTCCGAACATTTCTTTCTTCCCTGGGAACAAGTGACGATAAAAGATTTTGAAACCGTGGATCCCTCCACACGTTGAGAACCGAGTGTTTCCCGGGAAGGTTTGGAAGTTTTTGACTTTCAGAGAGGCTTTCCCGATTCTTCTCTTTTCCAACATTACTTTTTTCTTCATCAACTAATGCTAATTCTGTCTTAAATATGGAAGGAAAAATTCCTTTACTCTTTGTGCTTGCAGTATTGCCGGTTTTATCTAAATGTGAAACGCGGCCCACGGATAAAAATCTCTTTTTATCGCAGATTCGTTGCGAGTGCGCTTGTCTTTGAATCTTTTTCAAAAGGTCCTCTTTGAGTTGTTTCTGACGCCTGTACTTCATATACCAGCTCAAGGTGTCATTATTCGTGCTGTCAGTATATACTAATGTACTTCCCACTGAGGTTTGTCTACTAAACTCTCCCTTCGAAGCGTTAACGGGTTCTGTGTATCTTAAGTCTTTATTGCTAGCAACAAACACACCATCTGTTTGCATCGTATGCTCCATAAAGGAATTCACAAAGCTCTCTCCTTCAGGGTTCTTTCTTTCTATTCCAAATTTTCCTTTTGTTTTCAAAGGCAATAAAAAACTTTCATTACTGCTGTGCTCTGAATTAAGTCTCTGAAGCTTGCTGAAATCTATTGCGTGTGAATCAAATATTTCGACTTTCTTCTGGGGTTGCAATATTACATGTTGATCAACCATCATTCTAAATTTGTCCACAGATTTAACTGGAACATTCGGTAATCTCTGAATCATTTTTAACTCGCTTTCCTGACGAGTATGCTGTTTGTTGGTTTGCTTTGAATATATTTTGTTCTTAGATTTGTTGTTGCTTCTGCGTGAAGAGAATAGGGTATCTTTTTCAAGTACAGTGTTTAAAGAATTCGATTTACTCTTTTTTCTTGAAAAACTCTCTGAAGATTTTCTTGAGGACATTACTGTTACTTTTAACGCTCCAACAACAAAACTCGTCAGCTCGCGATCGTATACTTGTTAATTTGTCAATTTGCTAATTTAAACAAAGGCGTATAACAGGCAGCTTCATATAGCATTTATACGCCAGTGAAATATTTGTTGAATAAACAACTGCAGCACAGAGAAAGCGTCTCGAGATTTCGTGGATTCGTTACTTTGCACTAAAATGATTGTTTCTTCGAAGCTCACTAAGGCCTAGCTTGTAATTGCACTGAACATCCAACCACAATGAAAGACTCTGGTTTTGAAACAGCACAAACCAATTGCCTCTAACATGAAGTTATAAAGATGCTACGCGGGAGGCGTTTTCAATTACTACTTCGAACAATCAACATGGCTATTACAGATAATTTGAACTGCGTTACAGACAATACAATGACCCACTCAATAAAACTTCTGTTATTCAGTAATTATTCACTTGAGAGTATTTTAAAGACTTTTACATAAGATTAGCATCGCCATCGGTTAGAGTTTTTTTTTTTGAAAGGCTCTAGCGTTCAGTGTTAAGTCTAATGTAAAAGATTGTTTTTCCAATAAAGACCGATTTTTTTCTCAAGCTTCATACACCAACCGCAGAATTTAAAGTTTGAAAACCAATAAAAATTTTGATAAGTTTGACATTTTTTTAGCAGTCTTTGTTTCTTTTTTTCTGACGGGACATCAAACGTTTTGAATAGGGAACGTCTGATCGAGGCCAAACTGTTAACACTAGTTGCGATCAGACACATAGTGCTGAAATGCGAATAAAATTATATAACATTATGTATCAACTACTCAACAGAAAGCTCGAAACATCGGCTGAATGTTGAAAAACTTCATAAATGCCACGCTCTTCATTTGAAGCGAGCGACTTCTTAATGCAAACGAGACAAACTGTAAACAATTTAAGGTTGAAACTTCAGTGATCATCGCCTAAATTATCTAATTAGGGATGGCTTTTCGCCGTTTCGGGTTGCCCAGGCCGACGGCTTACGCTTGAAACGTCAGCTAACTATATTCGTGACGTTGGTAAAGAAATGTCAATCATGAATCGTCTAGCTCGTACACGTTGTATCTACTCAACGAGAAATTTCTCAAAAATTTCTTAAAACTTCAACTGCTTTTTACTCAACAAGCTCGAGTCATTGAAGTTGAATTGAAGTTATATATATTCCACAAAAAGCAATGCTGAATACATTTCTTCTTAATATCCCTAATGATGCCGTTGGTCGGCGAAATCATAAATCTAATTAACAGTAATCAAAGACCTCATTAGAATTTTAATTTTGTCAATGAATAAATAAAAAAAACCTTACTATTGAAGGACAATGCAAAGACTATGAAACTTAAATTGTTTTGTCTTTTTTAAAACTCAATAAATATTGTTGCACTTTACACAATCATTTTCACTGTCAAATAAAATCAAACACTTCTATACAGAAAGAAAGCAGGTTTCTCATCAGCTAAACTGTACGACTCGAGTCAATTTCTTCGGTTTTTTGTGCTATAATTTTAAAAGCAAATATAGGACAAATATGATCCAAAAAAATAAGTATATTGGCCTGAGGAGGACTCGAATCGACGTCTACCAGTTTTCAACTTCAAGAAAAGCATGCTAACCATTACAATACTCGAGGGACCACCACGTTGGCAACCTGGCACATTGCTGAAGCTATCCCGGCTCTTACAATCAGTCTAGCCTAAGCTTTATCAGGTTTAAAGGATATTTTTACATAGATGACATGAGTACTATTCATTTGAAATGTGATATATGGCCCGTGTAAACTAAAAATAAATGTACAGTAAAGCTTACATAGTAAATAATGATACCAAATCCTAGAAAATATAAAAATAATTTCAAATCTTCTCTAATAATTAGTCCGCTTCGCTTCGTACAGGATACAAATATCTCATTCATTATGCTGCCACCGCGTGCGTGTATTTATAAGCAAAGCACGAACTGAAATTCTCTAACCCTTCTTAAAATATCCAATCTGAGCTCACTGCATTGCACGGCGCAATACATGACTTAATCCCGACGAACTTGAAGCAAGAGTTTGAACAAATAAGAAAAATTGAAAATGAAAGCCGCTTCAATCTCGACGTGTTTTGGTACGATGTGTCAAAAGCCCGCCAAATCAGCAAATTCAAAAAATTATTTTGACTCAAATATTCGTTGGTTTGAGTTTATTGAACGGGCTCGGCCATTTTCAAGCCGTTCGTTAAACACCATATGTGAACATAATATGAACACGGTTGTGGCATCATCAAAAAGAATAAAATAGAAACCATAAAAAAAACTGTACGCGAAAAAAGATTAAAAAATAGAACTTTTAAAAGTTAATGCGAACAGGATAAGTTTAAAAAGCAAATAGGGAAGCATTCAATTCTTCAAAATATTTTCGTAAGCTAAAAATTAATTGAACCGAAAAAGACAATTTAACATCTAGGCGATCTTACCTTGTTTTAGAATTACTCAGCAGTCTTGAAATCACGTGATCGATTCGGCCAATCGCGCGCGCGGATTTTGCTCAGTGAACGAAGGTTGTATTTTAAAATATTTTTCAGTACGGTCGCCTGATAATCATAATTGCCATGTTTGTTATTAAATACTATTCAACCTGACCGGAATCTGTACATTGACCCTGTGTAGGTTGACGCCGGGTTGGTAGGAGATGCGGACTCACTCAAAAGATTTAACTTTCGTAACATTTTAAAGCTCTCTCTCTAGTACTAACGAAAATACTTCTGCTATTGCTATCACGTCAAAATCACTGACCATAACATCAAATGGGCTCACTTCGAGATTCTCGCATCTGGAAGAAAAGATCAACATTGTAAAGTTAAAGAAACATTATTAATACAAGAACTTAAATCAGATAAATTTGAATGTCAATATTTCTAGTTATAAGCTGTATGTCAGTTTGTTTTGTTTTCCTTTCGGACCCATTTCTCTCGCTTTTTCATTATTGCTTATATTTGAATTTTATAATTTTAACGGTTTTACACTCTTGATAATGTATGTTGGAACATACGACACATCAAGTTCATAAAGGATTAAAACCAATATGTTTATTACTTCTGTTTGCATTTTATTTTTGATAAAGCTTCGATGGCCAAATAACAAGAGTCTAGACGAGATTTAAATTTCTTAAAACAAAAAAATGAATGAGTTCCGCTTTTAATTAACACCAGCAAAATATGTAAATGCCCCGCTCTGATGTTGCTCAGAAAAGCGTGCGCCGGTTCAATGCCTTTCTGCTCCCACCCTGTATAAAAAAACATTTTGCACGACCCATAAGAATAGAAAAACAAAACAATAGATAAACACTATCCTTGCCAGTTTCAGTAGCATACTAGTGTCAGTAAGTATGATCGGCATCCTTTCCATTCCTAAAGTTCAGTAGTAATCAAAGATTAGGCAAGTGCGTTCGAGGCATTTCTATTTTGTTTAGAATTGAGTGAACAAAGTAGCCGAATAAAAAAAAGAGCCGAGTTTGCGTTCTAGCTGGTTGGAATTTTCGAAATTACTACAGCTTTTCTTACGAAATCGCCCTTTAGTCTGAAAATAACATGAAAACAAGGCTTCCTTCCAAAAGACCCTGAAATGCAATGGAATCGAGCTATGGATCTTTCGCGAGATGTCGTCCTTTAGCCCGACAGTAGCCAGGCCTCTGCAACTTTAAACTGGCTCGCGATAACATGAAAAAGAGGCCTCCTTCCGAAAGACCCTGAAATAGATGGCATCAAGCTTTTCTATATGTTTCACTATATATAAGCGCGAAATCGACATGATTAGTATGTGTTCTCGCTTCGCTCGAACGCAATAGATATATAGTTGTTAAACTTTGCCGCACTTTGTATTATTAATTTCCATAGTTGCTAATAGAGGAAGAAAAAGTCAAAGTGCAGATACCAACACAATCGCCGTTTCAACACCTTGAGCTTTAATAGTATTATATAAAATCACGTCTCAGCAAGTTCCTTTACTATATAACTTACTCGCATGCCACAAAAAATGATAAAATGGCTGAATGTTTTTTTTTATTAACCTTAGTAGTTTTCTAAGGCTTGCATGTAAGCCCCAGAGATGTGTGCGCCGAAAACAACGGATTAACTTGAACCCAAAATTACAACGTAACAATTAAACTGAAAGAAATTTTATAAATGGAGTGCTGCGTCGGTGTTTCTAAAGAAACAGTTTTACAAGTAGTTAAATTTTACACCGCGTGGTGAATTGAGAAAGAATTTTAAAAAACTGATGTTTCGGACATTTTACTCCGACGAAGGACTACAGTCCAAAACGTAAGTTTTTAAAATTTTTTCTTAATTCACTGCGGTGTAAAGTTTAACAACTTGTAAAACTGAAAGAAATTTTAAATTACAATCAACTCACTGACTACTATAAGGTTCATATGTACATAAAAGATTACAAGTTTTAATTTTTTCCTCTGAGGCACAATTATAACTTTTCCTTGCCTGAGATAGGAAGTAAAGTTAATTGTGTTTTGTGGAGTTTATAATGAGCGCCAAAAAGACAATTAGTGTAGCTTTATCTTCACAATGATACTGTGTGCAAATTGTACAAACGACGCTGCTTATATTGAATACATGTATCAGAAGATGTTGAAATATTTTTCATCATGGGAGAGTTTATCATACTTTTATTTAAGATGTTTTGTAATTATCACCGCATACATCAGTCTGCGAAACGTTAATATTTCTTTGTCTATCAACGCGTTGTTCCATTAACGATCAAGCGCATTAATTCGTTGCAATACTAACGGTCTATTTTCAAAGCCTCTTTCAACTTCAGTGAAGAATCCTACAAGGATTTTTTTTATCATTCAGTTGCCGTTGGCGTTCTGTGGGCTAGCAGTCCATGCTGTTCTTGTCTTCGGATGGTCAATTTGAAAGAAAGTTTTATCTGGGGAGATTTTTGCGATATTCGGTAGAATAATAGGTTTCGGGCTTTCGTCTCTATTGTTGTTGCGTCTCTTATGCAATCTATCCGCGCTCTGTTCGCAAAACCTTTGAAACGGCGTCTCACGATAGTATTTTGATCTCGAGGGGAGTAATGGTTTATTGTATTGTCTGTAGTTTACAACAGAAGCACATCTCTCCGTGTCTTTCTGCTTTATATTTGAATTTGTTTCTTCGGTTTCCATTGCTGACTTGAAATCCGACTTGTTTTCCTTTAAAGGGAACGCCTTTCGTGTCAGTTGAATTCTATGTCTTGCAAGAGTTTCTTCATAACGTTTGGGTAAATCTTGAAAACTGCAAGTACTCTGAGAATGAGAACGATGTTGGCTTTTTGGTGATAAACCAAGAAACTCTAATGCCGAATCAGAAAGACGCGTCTGGACTCGACCAGTAACCAGTGGAAATGGAATTCCGCCATCTCCGCACTCTGAACTGCTAAATCTTGGTTCTCTCGTTTCCTTTTCCATAACTAAATTACACCAAAAAGAGGAAATTCAAGATGTTATAACTTGTATCCAATTTTCTAAAACGTAATAAGCTTTTTTTTTTCCGTGTCGTGTTATTACAATATCAGTGGTTCTCTCATTTTTTCTCCTGTTTTGATTTGCCTCTAAAGAACCGGACATAGTCCCCAGAACCAATCACATTTTTAATCGAGTGATTTCCTTGTGATGCAATTGGCTCATTAAAGGTTTTGAAAAGCAAACCTTGGAAGAGTCCTATTTGTTCTAGATTGCGTCCAATTGATGTTTGGCGAGCGTTTGTTACCAGGAGTCTCAGCGACCGTTTATTCACAGCAAAAATTACAGGTTAACAAAACACAATACCTCGCAATACCTGGTTAAGGCCCTGTTGTCGGCGTAAGCTCTCAAAGCTATTTTTTACACCATTGAATAAGATTTATATTATATAATATATAAATCATGGTTTTAAATATTGGGTTTCATTATACCATCACTGTATTTCCCTTTTTTCATGGAAGAGAAGTTTTAAGCTATCACTGGTTTAAGCCGTCTCACTAGAAGGAATTTAAAACTACAGTCGGAAAGCAAAACTATTTTTTAGTCAGCGAAAATAAACAAACGACAAGCTATATCAAGGATTTAAAAGTGTAATACTCCAGATGAGTTTTTTTTTTCGTGGTGTTAGCGGTAAAACGATATATATCTCAGTTGAGTAATAGCATAAAAATGTACACATCATTGAAAGAAAAATGCATGGCTATTCTCGAGCTGTTCTTGGTGCCGATTCGTCATACATGTGGAGGGGTGTTTTGTTAATTTTCCATTACAATAGCTAGCCACGATAGAGCCTTCATAAAATATTAAATGCTTGCGATCATTTTTGCGAGAACTTCGCGATTTATTATCGCAACGTGTCCTATTCGGTGTTGCCCCAACTTTTTTCTTTGGTTTTAAAGGTTCTCTCTCTGCTAGCGAAAGTTTCACGACATTTGGTGAAATATCACAGATTTCTTTTTCATGTATTTTCCTTTGCAACGGATCTTTCCCCTGCCCTATCCGTTTTTTTCCAAAGTTTTGGAAGAGCATTTGATGACCATGACGATGTTTGGACTTGAAAGGTAAACAGCCTGTTTGACTGTCTTCTTGTTGCCTGTTCGTCTCTGACATTTCTTCTCTTGAGTAGATGTTTAATTTGCTCTTGTTCAAAGGAAACGCTTTTCGTGTCAGTTGAATTCTGTTTCTAGCAAGAGTTTCCTCATAACGTTTCGGTAAATCTCGAAAACCGCAGATACTGTGGGAACGACTTGGTTCCCGGTTTGGTAATGCGTAAAGTTTGTCCAATTCCAAGAATGAAAAAGAACTCTGGAGTCTTTCTCCTTTGTCATATCTAAGAGGACCTCTCCCCCTTTTCATTTTGCTTTACTGAGAAAATCTTAGTTACTTGGACTTTTTTTAAAACAGTTCAGCCATGAAGAAATTCAAATTCATTACTCTCAGACTAAAAGTTGTTAATTTTGTTACTTCACATGAATTAATGGCTATTTAATGTACAAGCGGATTGGATCGAAAGACACAAGAGGTGATACTTAAACATATTGACTGTGTTTTAGGTTTTTCTAAAACTGAATTAAATGCTTTGTAGAAATTTTGTCTATGAATTAAATTTATTTTTTCTTAAATGAGGCGTTTTTTAGTTCAATGAAAATTGACATCAAATTCTAGTGCTCTTGGTAAAGCTATTGAGACTTTATATTTAGACACAGAGGATTATGAAAAATTGACAAGTGTTAAAACATACACACATCTGTCGTAAATCCAGTTTGATACAAGACTTACAAATGTTTTTTTTTGTTCAAAAATAGTGTTTAGTTATTACATTTCTCCTTAAATAGACTAAAAATCCGATTGCATTTTAAATTTTTACTCTTATTTATAAAGAAAAGTTTTGTGATAGTTCCGTAAACAGCTTTTTTTTATAGATAACTTGGTGCATAGTATATAAATAGACAGACAGATAGAGATACTGACAGACAGGCAGACAGACAGACGGATAGGCAGACGGACAAACGGACAGACCGACAGCCTTAATTTTGACAACTTTAACTTGTAGAGCCATAATTTTAACAGTAATAATTTTCTTTGCTTATAGCATGTTAAAAACACTCACAAAAATAGGAACCGGTATTTCGTACTCTTAAAAGTCTGTTCATTTGAAATTTTTAGAAAATCAAAAATTAAGGTTTTTCCTGTTTTAAAATCTCAATACCAAATGTTTTATTCAGTGCCCGCGTTAGTGTCTTCCTCGGCCCTAACGTAAGACGGCTTGTCGTCACTATCAGAGTCTTCTTTATGTATCTTTAAGTCAATATTTCATTGAACACCTTCTTCAGTGGAATAAGAAACTTCTTCTGTCTTCTGTTTTAGTATGTTTAGAGCTCTTGATCTTGCATTCGCCCAAGTCACCTTGAACAAAAAGTGATCTTTTTGACTGCAGAGAAATCACTTCTCCTTCAAACTTTGCTATTCCATTCAAAGCGTACCGCACATATCAGCTAACTCTCTTGGGATGGGTCCCACAGTAGATGGAGTTCATGTTGCGCGTATATATTGACCATTCCAGAAACGGCATAGTATTCGTGCACATTGTATCAATCTCTTCTGAATGTAATATGCTGCATAACATGTGGCTTCAATACGTTTGAAGCTTTGTACGTATGGAAACCGCGTTTCTCCTGATTTTGTGCAAATTGGCGCAAAATGTGGCAGACCGTTTAAATTACCAGATGGGCTTGATATAAAACTTGAAAACATTAACTTGAGAAGCGTATGGAAGACTATAAACAGACACATAAAATATGGTGTCTTGATGGGACTAATAAAATAGACCTTGCAAAGTACTGAAAATATTTAGATTTATGTTGTACCAACGGCTGGATTCCACATCTGTATACAAAGCTTGGTTTCACACCCAGAATGGCAACAACTTCTAGACCTGTAATCATGGTACAATATTCCTGATCAGTTAATCATTAATGTTGATCAGACGCCCTCCAAATTTGTCCCTACAGAAAATGTCACAATGGCTGGAAACAAAAAAAAACAAAACAAAAACAAAAACAAAAACAAAAAAAAAAAACTCGAAGCAAGTGGCAAAGAAAGGAAGGAACGGCAAAAGGGCAATAACAGTTGCTTTGTGAGGAACGTTTGACGGAACGATACTGCCATTTCAATCAATTTACCAAGAAAAGACTGCCAGTTTCTTGCTGTCTATTATTGAATTTCCAGATGGATTTTGCCTGACTTAAAACGAGAAACTTTAACCGGAGGAATGAGAAACAAAAACTCTGCGTTTGATAAGTGGCATTATTTTTCGGTATACACAGCGAGCCTGAAAGCAAAGCTTAACCTGGAAGAAAGCGCAAAAGCTTCCTCATCTGGGAGGCAATAAAATCTCAGTCTTCAAAACTTGTTGAAGAGCGGCTTAAGGAACTGAACATCATCAGTGTTATGGTTCCCAAGAACATGACACATTTGCTTCAGCCGCTGACCTTTGAATGAATAGCTCAGATGGGAAAGTGAGCTTTTAGCGATTATTTTACCTCTTGTATAACCACCGAAATGATGCGCAACGCAGAGAAAGATCCAACTACCATTGAGATTGATTTAAAGCTGTGGACTCTCTAGTCGAGACATATGGAAGTACCAAAGGACGTTTATGCTTTTCTGTGCACAGACAAGGGGAAAAGCCAATCCTATCTGGGTGGAGGTCGACAGGTATTACAAGACAGATGAAGGAGGCCCGTACTGGATTTTTTGTATCACTCGATCCATACCTTTGATTGTCTATCAAAAAAATTAACGGGATCAGAAGTAGTATGGTCATAGGCACGGTCATAGGTACTGTTTTTCCAAGCCAATAAAGATGTTGGGTCAAAGTACAAAGTGTTTAGTCTACTCTTGATAAAATTGTTACGTCCAATATCGCGTTAATATTCTAGAAATGAAAATGTCGGCCCCTTCAAACCCCATTAATTACCTCGCTGAAGCTTAGCCAGCCAGGTTGAGGAGGCTTTAGCCAACCCAATAATTTTTCGAATAATTTGTTTATAAGTCAAAATGGAGACGAAAAAAAAAGTAAAATTTCTTTTTACAATGATGAATTAATTGGAAGCATTTCCAGCCATTCCAAAAGGTCTAACAAAAGTTCTCTGATCTGGTCAATCGACTTCACCAAGGACCAAGGCAAAGAGGGAACGTTACATAGCAGAATGATTTCGAGGGACCATTTTGTCTTTCCTGAAAAATATCTTTATTTTCCGAAATGAATAAAATTGGATGAAGAAAAGTGCTTGGGTTTCAGAAAAACGGGTAAGCCCGGGCTTATCTGGCTTACAGGTTAGCTACGCACCTGCCTCGAAGTTAATCTTCTTGTGCGTTAAATAAACGAAATCGACATTTTGGCTAATAAGGTATACACTCTTTTTTTTTTTTTATAAGAACGTCAAATTTTTCGACTGAGGCTGGACGTTCTTAAATATTTTCGGGATATCAGCCTCAAATGTTCTTTAACATGTACTTAAAATATCTTTACTGATTTTAGACAATATAAATAATACATGCACCGTATGTGGTACATTTGTGTATACATCAATTGTACATGTAAAATTGTTATCTGCGAACTTTATTCAAGAAGCCCACCGAAAAGCAAATTTTTTTAACAACACTATATTATTTGCAATAGGTTATCATAATAAATAAATGTTCTTCACCTTTTCTCAGCCTCAGCATGTTCTTAACATGTTC
>JANCMA020121864.1:0-14565 GCA_024336925.2 Zoanthus solanderi
TAGAGCAGCCGCAGGTCGAGACCGCCGTCCCACACCTTGCTGCCCGCCATCGCACCGCAGATGGGCAAGGCCCCCACCACGTTGCCGAGGTCTGCCTGCTCGAGGTTGCGGGCGGTCACGATGCCGCCGAGGGAGGCACCGTAGAGAAACACGAAGTCCGGCACGCCGTAGGCTGCCTCGAAGGCATCGACCATCTGCTCGTTGTCCTGATCGGTCTGGAACACGGCCCAACCCGTGAGGCTGTAGCTGGAGGCCGCCACCGCGTAGCCCTCCGAGAGCTGCAGGTCCACCAACGGGCCCATGTCGTCCACCGGTCCGATGGGCGAGAGATCGAAGCCGTGGTTCCAGATCACCAGGCCGTCGGCCGGCTGCCAGCCATCGGGAACCATGATGCGGTAGTACGCGCCGGTGGCGGTCTGGCCAGACATGTCCGTGACGGCCTGGGCCGCGGAGACCGATCCGATCAGAATGATCGTCAGGGCCAGCACGGCCCCGAGGAGAGAGCGCTGCTGCATGAAGAATCCTCCTTCGCTGCGCGGCGTCCGCGGGACCTCGGAGCGAGCCGAAGGCGTTCCCGGGAACCTCATGGGTGTTGAGCGGTTCAGGCGCAGAGCATAGCAGACCCGGCCCCTGGCCCACGGCACCAACACCCGGGCAACGGCCACGGGATGAGCGATCCCATCTCGGTCCCGCATGGAAAGCTCGGCCTGGCGTGGCCCGGCCTGGCGTGGCCCGGCCTGGCGTGGCCCGGCCTGGCGTGGCCCGGCCTGGAATGGCGTGGCGCGGAACGGTGCGGCCCTTTCATACATGCAGAACATATTTTATTTATTTGAGATCGAAGGTCTTCTCCGATCCGAAATTTCGTTTAGTTTGAAACATGGTTTGGCCATGTGAATTTCTACAGGATTGTTTTGTTTGCCTCAAAAATTAATCAAACGCGAGTTTCGGCTATGCACGTAAGGTCAATAGTATTTAGACTTGTATTGGTGGACAGTAGAGAATCCTTTCTTATTACATAGATATGAGTGTTCTACTGTAATATATAGCACTCGTAGATTTCATATGAAACTACATCCGGGATAAGAGTGACATATTTTCAATACGCTGACGTCATTCCTTTGTTTTTCGTCTAGGTTTTTTATTTTCGAAACACTCATATCTATGTAATAAAAAGACAACTACACGTTGGCTTAAACATATGAAGTATATCTTCTTGTGCAAAAAAGATTTCACTCGTTCGCTACGCTCACTCTTGAAATAGTTTTTTCCACTCGAAGATAAACTTTATATGTTCGCACCACCGTGGAATATTCTCTATATAGTTTCTATTTCTCGTGTGATTCTATCCGGAAGATAAACTTCATATGTTCGCACCACCGTGTAATATCCTCTATATAGTTTCTATTCCTCATGTGATTCTATCTGGAAGATAAACTTCATATGTTCGCACCACCGTGTAATATCCTCTATATAGTTTCTATTCCTCATATGATTCTATCTGGAAGATAAACTTCATATGTTCGCACCACCGTGTAATATCCTCTATATATTTAGCTATCGATTAAAAGTTTATGTGGACAAATAAAAGTATCGCGACGATGGCTTTTTTATATATGGTTATAAAAGAACAAGTTTTTAAAAAGATGTACATCATAGCAAATCTAACGTTTAAGTTAGGTAAGCGTACGAGCGGGCGTGGCTGGCGCAGTGGGTAAGATCGCTGCCTTCTAGCCATAAGGGCCTCGGTTCGATCTCCTTCTTTGCCGAGATTTGAATCATGTTGCGACCTTCTTTTCCGCCTAAGCTAACTCAGCTTTCCACCCTTCCGGGGTAGGTAAATTAGTGTCAGAGTCTGCTGGGAGTTAGCCTTCGATGTATTAGTGTCCCGTGCAGGGGGAGTCAAAGACTCTATGTGCCTGGAACTACGGAAACCGGAGATAAGAGCTGGAAAAGGACTTAGTTTTTGAGCTTTTAAATATTTTTGTTAATAAAAATATCTCTCCATACTTTAGGCAGCCCATCGCGAAGAGATGCTTGTGAACCGATTAATGAGACAGTCGCAACAAGAGAGAAGAATTGCAGTCCAGCTCATGCAGGTAGCTTAATAAAGAGAGCTTTTTACTGCCAGTTTTTCGTTCACATACACCTGATATACCAGTTATCATATACCTGATATACCAGTTGACATATACCTGATATACCAGTTATCATATACCTGATATACCAGTTGACATACACCTGATATACCAGATGACATACACCTGATATACTAGTTGACATATACCTGATATACCAGTTGACATATAGCTGATATACCAGTTGACATATACCTGATATACCAGTTGACATATACCCGATATACCAGTTGACATATAGCTGATATACCATTTGACATATACCTGATATACCAGTTGACATATACCTGATATACCAGTTGACATATACCTGATATACCAGTTGACATACACCTGATATACCAGTTGACATATACCTGATATACCAGTTAACATATACCTGATATACCCGTTGACATATACCTGATATACCCGTTGACATATACCTGATATACCAGTTAACATATACCTGATATACCAGTTGACATATACCTGATATACCAGTTGCATTGATTGCCAAAGTCAGTTAGTGTAATCATACCAATGACAATCACTGCAACAGGGTATAAATATGATCAGTGACAATGGCATTGGTTGTGATAGTGATGATGACAGAAATATTAAAAGTGACAGCTAGAATGTGACCGTAGCATTGACATGACGTTGACGAACGCCTTGGCAAAACGATATTAACATTGAAAGTAACTGTCAAAAGTATTTTTGATTATGAGCGCTAGACCATAACGGTGACGAAGCTTTGGGAAAAAGGACATTGTTAGTATTGCGAAATTCTCTCAACTTGAGCTCATACTTTTCATTGAATAAGTGCGAGAGAATTTTGCTGTTAATCTTCAGTAGTTTGCTTTGTTTGATCAATTCTCATTTCCTCATTACTAAATGTCTTATTTTGTATGTGTTATGTAAGGAGAAGTTGGTTATTGATAGCTGACTGGGACTGAAAGGGTTAAACTATGAAACATATAAACTAGACCACTAGACTTTGAAAACAAATATTTAATACACGACTCCACATTTCAGTTTAATAAACAGTGCTCTCGCAACACTTCCCTTTCGAATAAAAGTTACTAGTTCAAGTTATTTATTTAAACGTGCTTTTTTTATAGATCCGACACGAGAAAGAAGTTATCCGGCAGAACAGGTAGAGTTTGGGGAATAAATGAAACCTTAATCCGTATCTTTATTGCCGCTTGGTTTGTGCAGTTTGTAAGATTTCTCTTTCTTTTCGATTTTGAAAACTTACCGCTCCACCTTTATTTATTTCAAGTAACTGTAAACTAATAAAAGTGAAAATAGAAACAGGAATCCAAATTTAGTCTTTTTTTTTTCGGGTGTCTCGCACACTTCTAGAGGCTCACGCCATTCGTATGTTTATGTCTTTCACGGTTAGAAAAACACTAGGGAGACACCTTGACCAGATTGGGAAATTAGGTTGATGTTAACGTGAAGACATACACAAATTGTCGCAATTGTGTCGACGTTTCGGACAATACCAGATTTAACTGGAGCCATAGAGGTCGTCAGGGGTAACCCCATGATTTATAAACACTTAGTTATACTTCACATTACAACTGGAGAAACCACCAAAATGTTATAACACAAAAATGGAAAGAAATAAGATAAAAACAATGCTTCTTATGCTCAGGTCTCTCACGGCTACAACAACACAGGGAGCCACCTTAACCAGAATAACAAATTAGATTCATGTTAACGATTAGGGCTTTGTTGTTATGCCTTTAGTTTTTTTTTCTTTCAGAGTTTCCCGTGAGAAGCAATATAGCGAGAGGCGGTTGAAAGACTTTGACGATGCATTAACCAGAGAAGCCGTGAGTGTCAAGAAATAATAATAATAATAATAATAATAATAATAATAATAATAATGTATGAATAATAATAATGATAATGATGATGATCCACCAGAGGCTTGGAAGCAATTCACTCGCTCTCAAAAGTATGGTCATCATCAATCACAAAATCAGCTAAGATGAGAGTTTTCAAGACAATCATAGAATCCGTTATATTCTATGGCTCAGAGTCATGGACATTGACCAAGTCTCTCTCGAAAAGAATTGATGATGCAAACACATGGATTTAGCGAAGGGTTCGAAATATATCGTGGAGGAAACACCCCTCCAACAAAAAAATAACTCTATGGATATCACCCACGATTATCTACCATCATTAGACAGCGCAGACTAACCCTTGCTGGCCGCATGATGAGGCACAACAAAGCAGCAAGTTTTATTGTGGAAACCTGATGCTATAAGAAGGCCTGGCAGACGTAGCACAACACTGCGGATACTTCAGTATCATTCGCAAGAAATCTTTTCAACATTTTTTGTTTAAGTGTAGTTTTAGCCTTCTTTTTCCTAATTACCGATTTTCTGCTCCTGCATGCAGGAAATGTGCCGCCAAGCCAAGATAGATTTTGCTGAGGAAACCCGCATGGTGAAAGAGCTGCATGACACATTGATGGCTGCTAGAGCAGAAGCCAAGTACATCAAACACTATAACATTTGCTCTGAGGTAATATTTTCTCTGAACATTGTGGGAAGTTTTTGACGAGTAGGTAAATTGTGTGGGCGGGCGTGTTTGGCGCAGTTGCCTTCCGACCACAATTTCTTTAGTTCAATCCACGGCTCTGCTGAGATTTGAATATTGGTGCGATCTCTTTTCCGCCTTAGCAAACACAGCTTTCCATCTTTCCGGTGCAAGTAAATGAGTACCAGCGTCTGCTGGAAGCTAACCTGCGATGGATTAGTGTCTCATCCAGGGGGAGTCAAAGACTCTCATCCGCTTATCACTACAGAAACAGGAGATAAGCGCCGATTCCATAGGCCAATTGGCTGGTAAAGATTTTTTTTATCCTTAACGCTTTGCTTAATCAAGCCTGCGTTTTGAGCGACTGTATCAACATTTAACTTTAGGTTTTCTGATGAAAGGTCGCTAAATTTTTATAAGAACCTAGGGGCTCCAGTTTCTGTTGTGTTAAGTGTATGATAGTTTTAAACTCCCTCTAAATGGCACATAATTCATTGCAGATTAGCTAACACTCTGGTTCGATTCCCGGCTGTGCCGAGATTTGAATCTTTGTGTGACCGTCTTTTACTTCAACGTTCACTCAGGTTTCCATGCTTACGAGGTCGGTAAGTGAGTACCAGTATCTGCTGGGAGCAAACATGCGCTGGATTATTGTCCTGTCCAAGGGGAGTCAAAGACTCGTAAAGAATTTAGCATATGCTGTTAATAATAATAACTTTACTTAGTTGTCAAGTATTTTATCTGGCCTAAGGTCTACTAAATTGCGAACACAAGTTTTACAACTCCAAGGTGGACAGAAACCTTTCACATAACAGACAGACACATAAACACAGACTTCTCCAACGGGGATCGAATTCGTGACCCTTGCGATACTGTTGTTTTGCTGAGTTTGTACAAAAGAAACCATAATAATCTTTGTAAACCTCAACTTTGTCACGTAAAAATAAATTTCAAAACCAACACTTTAAAACACATAAAGTTAAGGATTTTTAAAAGTTATGAAACTATTCTCGCAATTGATTTGTTCTGAATTTAGGTTTTGCGAATTAAGAGTAAACGAATTCAGGCCTCGAAGAGCCGCGTTGACACAATAATCTCTTCACTACCAATGCATACATTCTACAGTCATAACCAGGAGTGATAATAACATTAAGGCAAGTGGCATTGATGAAGCCACTAGAGATGACTTAACTCAGCAGCTGTGGATTCATAGCTCATATGTTAAGAGTGCCGTATTAGTATCGCAGGGGTCAGTCGCAGAGGTCAATCGCAGAGGTCAATCACAGAGGTCAATTGCAGAGGTTAATCACAGAGGTCAGTTGCAGAGGCCAGTCGCAGAGATCAGTGACAGAGGTCAATCACAAAGGTCGTCATAGAGGTCAATCGTAGAGGTTAATTGCAGAGGTCAAGGGTTTAAACCGAGTTGAAGCTTTAAAAAAACATTCCAGGCTTATTTTTTGCTACCATTAAAGAGCGCCCGCGGGTCCTTAAAAAGTCTTATGTTTGATTTTGAGTTTTTAAGACCTGTAGAAGACCTTAAAAACGAAAAAGTTCATTTTTTTGGTCTTACAATGCTTACATTTGATTTCAAGTCAAATACGTTTCTTCCACTGGTTAAATTTTGAAGTTTTTCTGGCTATGTTGCTTATCATGCACACTGAATGCCTCGAAAAAGCATTGCAAAAGGCACGGAAAAGTGCACAAGCAGTCACTTAAAAGCCCGCAATCCTGTTGAGCTGCGGTGGCATTCTAATCTTTCACTAGATCTTGTGAGAAGCATTATGGTTTGCATAGGTCTTAAATTTTGAAAGTTTGGTTCTTAAAAAGTCTTAAAAAGGCCTTAAATTTTCTGAGTTGGAACCTGCTGGAACCCTGCATTAGGTTAGTTCAACAGGTCATTAATACATGTTTTAATTTTTTGCAGATTTTGTCTCAGATGGTGGATTTTGCATGCAAAGTGGGCGAGTATAGAGAACTAACTGAGAAGTAATTGATTTTTTTTCAACATTGGCGCAGATTTCTTCTGTCGTTGGCTTAACAGTTAAACAAAATAAAATAGATTCATAAAATGAAGAGCATTAGACACAAGTAAGACAAAATTAGACAGACAAAATAAAATAGATTCTTATATACAGAGTATGAGACATAAGACAAAATTCTATTTTATTTTGTCTAATGTCTAATTTTGTCTTACTTATGTCTAATACTCTGTATATATGTATCTATTTTATTTTTCTAATGTCTGTTCTTATATATAGAGTATTAGAAATAAGTAAGACTAAATTAGACATTAGATAAAATAAAATAGATTCATATATACAGAGTATTAGACATAAGTCTTGGTGAACATAGCGTCTTGTGAAAGTAGGTTTCCTGGAGTTGTGGACCAAATGTTTAAAGCAAACCATAAACCCAGATTTTTGGCAAGTAATGTTCAATAAATGATATCAACAAAATCGGTCCTAAACTGACGTGACCAAAATACTAAAATTATATGCAAGGAAACCTTAAAACGTAATTCTCGCTACAGTTACAGAGTGAAAAGAACCTTTTTAGAGTTGTCGAGATTTACGTGGACGCAACAGCGAAAACTTTCTTTTATTTTTTAGCTTCATGAAGAAACATTTAATCGTTTTTCTATTCGCAGAGTTTAAGACAAAGAAACAAAACCCCAATAACCCGTACAAAGAAGCAAAGAGTAAACCAAAAATGTGATTATTCTGAGCCGTCGTCGTTCGCGTTCCCGTCCTCGTTGCTTAAAGTCCGTAGTAAGCGCCGGCGACGGGCGATATCGCCGGCTATTTGAACATTTTTGCCAGCTGGAAATTGGCGAAGATAAACGGAAAAAACAGCGGTCATTACAAGAACGCTTTAAGAAAAAAAAAACAGAGAAAATGAAACGTGCCGTCTACTTTCAAAATATCTCCGCCAACTTCAAATCTTATTGACAATGCTGTATTAACAACTTATCAAATACCAATTCTTGTTTGATAATTATATTTAAATTTAGCGTGATCACAAATTGACGATGCTATTTATTCAGGAAATTAAACTGAACATTAAATTGGCCCTTTTTCGTATCAAGCTTATTTAAAAGTGCATTACTTTCAGTATTTTTAGCTATTACTTAACTGGCTCTTTACTGTTGGGGGTCACGTGACCACATCTACCTTAAATTAACCAGCTATGATAAAATGGCATTCAGAAAGGTAAAGAGCAGGTTGACATCAGTAAAGTGGCAAAGATGTAAAAACTGGCAAGTAACAGAAAATAGGATATTTTCTAAGGATTCGTATGACTGGAGCGCAAGACTTGCTCTCCAATACCATTTTCACATACATTTCCTTAGAAAAATTTTGATTTTAAATTCGTTGTCATTTTTGAAGTATTTAACGTTAAGACTGGAAACTATGCCTTCTAACTAATGTTAACCTGCTCTTTCCATTTCTGATCATCATTTTGTCATGTCTGATTAATTTAAGGTGTGTATAGTCACGTGACCTCTAACAGCAAAGGGCCTATTGCGCACGTCAGCCAAGCTTTATATTTAATTTACATAATTTATTCCACACACTTTTGTTATGAAAACTTTGTTTGGTTTTTAAGACGTTGACTGATAATAACACAGTGCTCAAAGTTGGTTGTTTTTTCTAGGCGCAGTTGTGTGACTAGTTTTCAGTATTTAGGCGCATAAACTAAATTTTAGGCGCATATCTGAAAATTCTAGATTCACCGACTTATAAACACAGTTTGCATTTCCAAAACATTCAACTTAACGTGCATATATACGAAACAAGTTTATCGACCATACTACCTTACAGGGAACCAAATTCTTTAAAAAAAAACAGGAGAAAGGGCAAGTCAAGGAATTTTATTCTCTATAGTGTTGGGAAAAAAAATACTAGTCTTCACTAGCTTATTAGAATAACAAATTCAGACAGCGATTTGTCCCTTGCTAGAACAAAGGAATGAAGGCTTGTTTTCAGTCCCACGTCATCACTCATTCTGACTGAGTTCAGATTTTTGACGCATCCAGAATCAGATTGCATATGTGAGAGCCCTGCCGCACACCTTCGTAATTTGCAGGGAGCCACATATCTTGCATACTATAGCTGCAATTTATGCATTGTTCGATTTTGCAGTCAAAATGCAATTACATAAAATTTTGTTTGCATGCATCAAATAAGTTTCATTTTACCACAAAGGTGTGCGGCTGGCCTAGCCTACCATTGTATATATATTGATATGATATCGTTAAAATTTACAGTTAAAATACATGGTTTTGAAACGCATAAAGATATTCTGTGCTGTGTATCTCCTTGAAAGTTAAAATGTGTTTTAATGCTGTACGCGTTTGTTTTCATTCTCAGATTGATTCCTCCTAAATTGTTCCGAGAATGGAAGTCGCTCTTTGTCGGTGGCATTCCACTCTTTGAAGACGGTGTAAGTACCATAAGTTTGCAGTGTGGATTAATTCATCCCAATATTTTGCTCAAACGCGCCGAAAACTTTTCTTTTTCACGTTAGCTCAAAACAAGAAGTATCAAGCAAGTGTTAGTTATTTTAGCGTTTGTATTTTACGATTTCATTGATCAATCCAGGATGTGACAAGTATCCGCTTTGGCTGATCATCTTATACTCATCAGTTAGCGCGACGTACACGCATGAGTAGTGTAAAACAGGAGTGCGCAGGCGCAACGATGCTTCATAGTCTTGCTAACTACTATAAAAAAATTGCGTGAGAATTTTTCGTGAAATAAAGATTGAATGTGGAAGCAGCTTGGCTTGGTGGTCAGAGTCGGGGATTTGAATGCGGATGACCTGGGTTGAAATCCCCAACGCAAATTTTATGGGTGGATTTGTTCTTGGTGATTCCAGGTTCTAACTCACTAAGCTTTGTAAATAGCCAAACAATTTGCCTCCTACCAGTTGGGATTCTTTACAGGGATTGAAGATATGTCACTGAAAAGCCCTCTTTAGATGTGAATTAATGTATGTATGTAAACTAGTATCAGCAATGTCTCTGAGGTAAAAGTTTGAAATCAAGAATACAGGCTAATTGACTTATAATGAATATTCGTTGGCTAATTGACATTCAGTGTGTCCACGACTAATATAACAGACTTTTTTTGGAACTTTTAGACTACATTCTAATCAATTTCTGAATTCATACTTATCATCCCATTACGTTAAAGCAGCTTTACGTAGAAATTTGTTAAACTACAAATTAGTAAATGACTCAGTAAAGAGATAAGTAAAATTCTACCTTTAAAACTGGGTGGAACAATTATAAACACTCGTTTCTTCGTTAGGACGAGCTTCTTGCCTACTCGTGGTTACCTGAGCAAAGAAATTCTCTCAGAATACTTGCTTTTTGTTTCTCTTAGTCAACAGAACTGCTGGACCCCGACGCTCGTCAACGGAAAGAGATTGAAGAAGAGAAAGCAAATCTCTTAGACGAGGGCGACTTTATGGAGTATAAAGTAAGAGAAAACAACCTGTATTTATAACAAAAACGTTGTTTCATATTTCGTCCTTTTTTTTATTTTCGGTTTCTAAAAAAAAAAAAAACATTCTGAGATTTTTGACAGGTTTATTTCAGCTTTTACTTTACGTATTAAAGACATCAACACAATAAAAAAATTATTAAAATTTAAGAATTAAGTTTTAAAACTTGTTTAACATGTTAAAAGTATTTTAAAACTAACTTAACTATTTCTGATAGTTGTCAGATAAGTTTCCTTTGTTTAAACTTGGTGACAGCTCACAGATTACCCAATACGACCATGCGTGCCTATTGTCTTCAAATCGGGATCATTTCGCCTCCTATACTGTATGTATATGTACCTCAAACCCGTATACATTACGCGAGGGGGCTTCTATTTTGCCTCCTCAAGTTTTGGCCTCCGGGCTGAAACCCGCCGGAGGCAATAACTGTTTTGTAGTTTCCTCGGTTTTACTGATTTCTGATATTTTGTCAGATTTTGAGTATTTTAAGCTGGTAAGCTGAAAGATCCTATTTGTTTGAGCTTGGTAACCGTGAATAAGGTGTAGAAACTTAAGTTGTCAGTTATAATACACTTTTCAACATGGTCGTCATTGTAGTCATCATCAACGCTGTCAACAGCATCATTATGGTCATCGTCATCATTACAGTTATCTTTAGCATAACCACATCACCATCATTACCATTATCGGTATCACAACATCATTATAGTCATTGTCATCATCACAGCTATCATCAACCATGGTGGATATTATGGTCATCATCGTTATCATAACCTCATCATCATCGCTATCATAACATGGTCATTGTCATCATCATAGCTATCATCAACCATGATGGATATTATGATCATCGTTATCATAACCTCATCATCATCATCACCATCGCTATCACAACTTCATTATGTTCATTATCGTTGTCATCACAATTATCGTTATCATGCTCATCATCGTCATTATCATCATCACAGTGTCATGATGGCTTACACCATTTACATAATGCAGTATAAGTTTCAGTAAGAAAAAAGAAGGTACTTACACAGTTTACTCTTTTCTTTACATGGTAGAATTTGATGGGTGAGTGGCTTCCGCCTGAAGGTTCTGAAATCACTGGTCCCCCCAGAGACAATGCTGTGTTGGGCCACATTATTCAACGTCTTTTCAATATCGTGTCTCCTCCCGAGGTAACTTTTACTTCTCCATTTTATGATACACTTCCTCCCCCACTTTCGTAAATCAATCTCGGTTTCTAAGAATTTACAAGCTTCTCCTCCCTTACTTTAAAATATCTAAGATACCGTTTCAATATTGTATTTCCACCTTTCCCCTTTTTATGATGCACTCCCTCTCCCAAATTCGTAAATCAATATCGGTTTCTAAGCATTTACTGGCCTCTCCCTTCCCTAATTAAAATCTAAGGCGTTTCACAACCTTGACTCCAATCCTTACCCAAATGTAAGTAATATTGGATAGGTCAGTAATCTTGATGTACTGGTTCTGTACCTATTCAATTATTTTAGTTATTGTATTTTTGGGTGTTTACGTAAATAACTACCTCCTTTTTCATATTATATGATAAAACTGGTTTTCCTAGAATGAAAGTGAAAGCATTTTTAGTTCCAGTTATTCGGCCAGTTTTTTTTTATAAAACATTTCTCAATGGTCTTGGGTATAAAATTCTGAATATTCCGTACAGCATTCTAGTTCTCATTCTACAGTTGTTTCCTCACCTGGACTTCCTATTCCACAAATTTGTAAAAAGATTCCGTCTATTTAACTCCTAAAGTTGTTAGTCATTATCCAACTGGATTTTGTATCCCCTAACCGGACTCAACCAAATTTTGTGGTAAATTTTGGTAATCTGAATCCTAGATTCCAAAGACTGGGTTTTGGATTCCATTGAGTTGATTCTGGATACGTTTGTCTGGATTCTGACACCCCTTGCCTGGATTGTAAAGTTTGTTACCTCATTTCCTGATTCTCTGAGCTGGAATTTGTCTTCCTGTGACTGAATTCTTGGAGCCTTTTAGCTGAATTCGGAATTCCCTTGCTTGGATTTAAATTCTCTTACCTGGACTTTGAAGTGTTTAATCTGGATTCTGAATTTCATTGAATCCCTCTAATGAATTCTGGAGTCTCTTGATTGAACTAAGGATTCCCCTTGCGTGGATTTAAATTCTCTTATTTGGATTCTGAAGTGTTTAGTCTGGATTTCGAATTTCATTGACTGGGTTCTGGATTATCTTTAGTGGATTCTAATATCCCTGTACGGAGTTATGGATTACCTTAACTGGATTCTGGGTTTCGTTGATAGGATTCTAGGTTCCCTTGACTGAATTCCGGATTCTATTGATTGGATTTTGGATTCCCGTGACTGAATTTTGGAACTTATAGGTTGCTATGGTTAAATGTTCTTGACTGGATTCTGGGTTTGTTTGGCGTTGTTCTTGATTCCCTGAACTGAATTTCATTGACTGGATTTTGGATTTCCTTCTGAATTCCTTAACTGGTTTCTGGGTTTCCTTGACTAATTTCTGTTATTTGGATTTTGGGTTTTTAGACTGATTTCTATTAACTGGATTCTGGGTTTTCTTGACTTCTGGGTTCCCTTGACTGAATTTCATTGACTGGATTCTGGGTATTAGTTCAAGCTTCTTCTCTTCAAACTTTTTTTCTAAATCAAAATTTTCTTCAGTTCTTCCCGCCAGTTCCCGGATGGCTTCAATTTTATTAGTTTCGGGCAAAACATCCGACATTTCGTTTGTTTTGTTAATTTGCAATGTCCAACGCACACATTGAAAAGGTATTGTATGGACTAATCGGGTACCATTTCAAGCTAAACGTTGCTTGACAAGTTGGACCAAGGATGAAAAGCGAGTAACAAAACATATATTTTTTGCGAAAAGTTAAACTGCAGTTTACTTTCTTCAACAGGTTTTTTCCAACTTGCAACGGACAATTTTGTTGCGTGACCAGTTTTAAAACACACCTGTAAAACGGACAACATCGGTGTAAAACTTGATTCGTAATAATGTTTCACGAAACGTTGAATATTATTATTTATTATTTTTTTTTAATTTAAATTTTTTTTAAAACAAAAGCATCGTACAGTTTTAATAAATATGTCAACCAAAAAGAAAGGAAAAAAAAATAATACAAATTCGTGTGTCAAGACAATGCTACATAAGGGGATAATGAAATACTTAGTATATAGATTCTAGTTATTTGGTGTTAGATTTGTCAGAGGGCAAAAGAGACAGCGATGTGAATAAATCAAATAAATCATTTGTTATTTGGCCAAAAGTAAAGATAAATAGGGTCTTTTTCAGTTTGGAGATTTTTAGCTTCATTAAACTCTAGACTATAAAGTATTTTATGTTGGTGCAAAAATTGTTGAAAAGGAGGTTGATTGTCTGTAGTTCTGCAGGACCATATAATAGTATCTTGCATTCAGCAGACAAAAATTTATCTGCTTTTTAAATTTTGTTTTATCTGGCCTCAAACCTAAAACCGTTGCTATGTTTTGGTCATAGTCCTCTGGTACAGCGTTACAGCTGATTAAGCAGACTTTTATTTTTTTCCAAAAGTCGGTTGTTTTTTCACAAGTCCAGAAAAGGTGGGATTATTTTGTTGCTCGTATTTACCCGTCTTAAATTCTATTAACTAAATTTCGGTTTAACATGCCAGAATATACCCCCCAGTCGAGACCATAACCAGGGTTAAACTGGCCCGGGTATATTCTGGTCTAGGCCAGTTTGTATTCCGGGATATAAATTGGCCTATGCCAATTCATAGCTCTCAGGTCAGATTATACACCTATGATATTAGTAGCGTTTAGTAAAATACTCAAGCATTACTAGAATTCTCTGGTATTGAGAATAAAATTTTTAGGTATCCCAACAAGTTATTAGTTTTCATTGTGCGTCAGATGCTTAGTAATTTCTATCTTTCTTTATTGTCGTCAACAGCCCCCTCCACCTCCCCCAGAGTTTCCTCCCTTTCCTATCAAAGTGTGTTTGCTGGGAAAAATTTTCGGTGGAAAGACAACGATCGCACTCAGACTTGTTCAAAGTAGGTAAAAGCAATAGTAACTGTATAAAGAATAAAAGTAGTGAAACTCAAATTCAAATGAAATTATTTCTAGTTGTTATTATTATTAAGTTTATTTTATCGCTATTTATGATATTTTAGCAGAAAAGGAAAGAGTTTTGTTACAGTTTTAGTTCTATTAGTATTATTAATGATAATACCAAGAAAACTATTACTGTTTTTGTTGTATTAGTAATAACGATTAAAGTGATAACAAGAATAACAAGAGGCTACCGAGTAGCCTTACTCGTGCCGGTTCTTGCAAGTTATAAATTAAATCCATGAAAAATAATAGAGA
>JANCMA020121965.1:0-12868 GCA_024336925.2 Zoanthus solanderi
TTACATTTTTATTACCAAATTGTTTCTTTAGAAACACCGACGCAGCTTCAACTAGTTTACCGCTAGTTAGTTTTCTAACAATGGTTAGATTTGATATCTAAAGTGTGATTTGATACCCAGGGTGCAATTTATTTGTGTTGTGATTTGATATCCGTGTTGTGGTCTAAATTCATATTTTTGTTGGGTCTGTGATAACCGTGGTGTGATATGATATTTGTGGTTAGATTTGATATCTGTAGTCTGACTTGATATATCTGTGTTTTGGGTTGATATCCATAGTTTGATTTGATATCCATGGGGAGATTTGATATTCGTGGTCGAATTTGATATCCATGGAGTAATTTGATATCGGTGGTCTGATTTGATATCCATGAAGTGATTTGATATCGATGGTCTAAATTGATATCCTTGAAGTGATTTGATATTCGTGGTATAATTTGATATCCATGGAAGGATTTGATATTTGTGGTCTGATTAATATCTGTGGTCTGATTTGATATCTTTGGTGCAATTTGATATCCATTGTGTAATTTGATTGCTATGGTCTGATTTGACATCCATAGTTTGATTTGATATCGATGGGGTGATTTGATATTGGTGGTCTGATTTGATATCCAAGTTGCAATTTGATATATGTGGCCTGACTTGATATCTGTGGGAAGATTTCATATTTTTAAAACAAAACAGAATAGTGACATGAGTAAACTTTATTTCTGATGGAAAATTAACAATATTAGTTTGCTGAAAGTGACAAAGAAAGTGAAAAGCATATGCCACGTTCATTATTTTTTATTTGCGAAAGCATAACCAGGATTCAACAACTGGACGTTGAGGCCAAACGGTTTCTGCGTCAATGACCCAGATGTAGTTTCAGTATCATTCATCTAGTCAGACAAAATAGCAGTGGCAAACTTAAGACAGGGTTGGAACAGACTAGAGGAACTAAAACTCGATATCTAAATTATATACAGATAGAGATCAATTTTCATTTTTGAAAACAAATGCTGGTTTATGCAGCATATTACTAGAGGATTTCGTGAGATTATTTCTTTTCAAAATCGATCTAAACTTATTGAGATAGTAGTAATGAAAGCGCAACGCTTGTGGGACGTGTCTTTAATGATAAAAGTCAAGTATAGATAACACAAAAATGGGGTTTAAGGCCACGTCGGTAACGAGCTTTACCCCTTATAACATCTACCATAAAAAATAGTGAGCCTGATTGCTAGCCGCCATGGACAGCTGTTTCGGCCTTTTTAGGCCTCATCAGAACGGCATAGCTAGGTTTGTGTATAGTGACATGGGATTTGTAATGAAGAACAAGGAAGAATAATTTAAATTGAAGTTGTGCTTCAGGTAGCGATCCCTTCGCCACTCTCTCTCCGAGTATTTTTTTCTTGATGTCAGGGATCCTAAACCTTATGACAATATCATTCCACTGCTGGTAAGGCGTGCACATACTTCGTGCCCAACGCTGATATTAGAGACAATGCCAGCGGATTGAAAATACCAATTTCTTGCCTGTGGATTTTGGAGAAACTTCTATCTCAAAATCTCGTTAAAATTTGATGTTAACGTTGGATTTATCCAAATCTGAACCATGTTTTCCAGCTTTAGAGGTTACTAAAGTGTTCTAAACAGTCTTAAAAGTCGAGTTCATACTATACAATGTATTTAATGCATACTGGATTATTGTACAGCTCCATTTACTTAGTTGCAGGGCAAAATTCATGGAAAAAAGGAGAATATACGAATGAACATTTTTGATTGTCTGTGACAGCTCTTGTTTAAAGTATGGAGCAAGACCAAATGTCCAGCTTTCAATCTCCCACAGGAATATATGATCTGGCAATACTGCTATCAGGAACATTCAAGAACCTTTACGAACACATTTAAGAAAAACTTACTGAAAATCTACTCTATATATAAACAAACTACTAGGGAATTGTTAAAAATAGACCCCTAGAGTAGCCAATCAGAATGCCGATTTGCAAGAGTAAAGGGATACGGAAAAACCCTTTCTTGTTTCTTGTTATGTCAAAGGATATCACCCTTATATGATCACTCATAAGCATACAGAATATTCTATCGGCGCAAAAATTTCTCTTGATAAACAACCACAGGTCATGGAATTACACTTGTTTCCAAACACCCAGAGTAGAACAGAAGTAGAAGCTACGAAAATGATCATAGAGGTAAAGCTGAAAAACTTTATACTCGTACCTGTAAATGGATCCGCTGGTCCGACAGATGGCGCCCCTGAATTTGCAGACGATCCATAGGAGGGCCTGTATGCTCCACCTCCTGAAAAGGATGGGGGTAGTGAAAAGCTAGTCACACAAAATGCTGATGTCTTCCGCAGAGGAAGAAAAAACCACATTACATTAATCACAGTATGCATTGGCCTTACAAGAACATGTTTGACTCTAAATACGACCAGACAGCTTTTTATTTTAACAAGATCATACTAAACAACACGTAGCTAGGCCTTCTACGAGCCTAGTGGCCCCTTTTACCATAGTAGTACAAGAAAAGTGTTATATCTATAAATTAAGAGTTAGAGAGTGATGGTAGTGTTTTGTTTACAAATAAACGCACGCTGTGGCCATATATTGAACGAGAAACCTTAAAAATACACGAAGCGAAGCTAAGCAAGTGCGTGTAGTTGTAAACAAAATACAAACTGAAAGTCTCTAACTCTTTTAATGTGTAATCTGAATTCACTGCACTGCACGGCGCAATACATGACTTCACAAACCTGGAGCAAGAGTTTGAACAAAAATAATCTCTAAAATAAATAAGTACATTGTTAAAATGGCATAGTTTAAATAGAATACAATAGAAATCACAAAAAAGCTGTACATAAAGAAATATTAAAAAATAGGCCAGCGACGGGTGGGTGCGACTACTGCGGGCATTGCTAACATGTTTGACATATATGACAGTTGAATTCTGACTTTGTGTGCAATCGCAAATTCAACATGGAGATGACATGCGGTGCGCTCGTTATGTTGGATTAAGATTATGCTGGAGTTTAAGAAGGGAAAAAAAAAGCGAAATTAAACCACGAGTCTAAATGACAACTGTGCTTGAAAATGTCAAGACTATTTTGCATTTTGGTCAGTTGATCTCAGAACAAAAATTCACATAATTATTGCATTATATGTTTGATGTCTATTTATGAATAAGGCTTTCTCCATCTTTGGAACTGAGAAAATATCGTTTGGAATAAACAAAGCGAACAAGCTGTTTCTACAGAAAGAATGATCAAAAATGGTAATTCTGAAAAAACAGAGTTGTTACGTAAACTGCACTTTTCTCTTTTATTAGTGACTAATGTTGTTTCAATTTTTACTAAAAGTAATGAAGGAACATTATTGAAATTATTAACGTTTTGTCACAAAGACATGATTTAGCCATTTGTCTTAAATAAGCAGCAAGAACTTGCAAAAATCTTATCACCTTTGAAAACTCCACGTGGTTTTGGGGGACATGTAAATTATTATAGAAAACATTCATCGCTGGAATTTGAATTGCAATTTAAATAAAATTGTTAGATTTCCTGTTAAGCCTCTCTTTTGTGTTATCTACAAATTCAAGTTTGTAAACCAAAAAAAATGAAAAAATTTTTTGATTTGTTCAACATTGCCAAATAGTTTTGAAATCAACATGGCCAGATCGATAAAAATTTACATGAAGTGCGTGCGTAAACAAATTTAAATTTGTTATACTTTATTTTTGAGTAAAAAAATAAAATTAGAATATAAACAGTAAGTTTTACTGTTTTTATTTTATTTTCTTCGTGTATAAGTTTTTATTTTTGATGAGTTTTGCTCATTTATTTCTAGTTTAGCCTTCACAGGAAAATGGAAGAAACATGTAATCATTTTATAAATCTGAGTTTTACGGAATAATATAATATTTTGACATTTTTACTGGGTTGCCTCTGGCAAACAAGTCTTAAAATCGGGTTGGTTTTTCTGTTTTTAGCCATAAATAATTATTAGTGAGAAATTGGAAACCTTGCACAAGAATACTAATACAGTTTTGAATAATGTCATGCAACGTGTGGCTCGAGCATCGACATCATTATGACAACTTGATTGAAGTGACCACGAAAATTTTCGACCTTGCTTTTCATGCTCTCGACTGGCGGTGATCGGCAGAAGAATTTTGAGGTAAAGATGTGGCGTGTTTTTTTTTTCTTAACTTTTTTGTAGAGACGCTCAAACTACTTACAAATACACCGCACGTGCTCTGTGGTAGACATACACTAAAATATATTTTTGAGCGATTTCGCAACGGGTCGTTCCACGAGAAAATGCCAATAAACACAAAATACAAAGAAAGCAGAAAAGCTCAAACAAATTCTCACAAGCTAAGTCAAAGATTTTAAAAATAATAGCTTGGCTAACAACTCATTACCCCAGATGCGAAAAGCTTTTGAAAACTATCTCAGAAAGGTACAGTAGAACATCGATTAAACGAACTGCCAAGGGACCGAGGAAACGCGTTCGTTATATCGCGGGTTCGTTAAATCGAGATTCTTTCTCTTACTGTAACTTTAGCGGGGCTGAAAATTTCACTTCGTTATGTCTCGGACTTCGTTAAATCAAGGTTTTACTGTACAACAAAAGCGTCTATCTTTGATAAAAACAATTGCATTTTATGTCAATCCTACAACAAAAATGAGCCAGATGCTGTTTTCCAGATGTATATTACTTTAAATCTGGCACTTTCTTTACTTGTATTTAAGTACAGTTCTGTATTTAAGTACAGTTCTACAATTTTGCAAACTTATAACACTGAATAAAATAAAAGTCGTTATCCGCTGTGTCAAAGTAATTTATTTTTGTCTAAGGAACACAGGCAACCCAGTATACGCTGTGTGCAGCGTCTTGTTTGATCTAGATTAACATATAAACATTTGGAAAATTGAATTTTGTAGTTTTTGCTGTGTGAGAAACATCAAATTCAGTCAGGGAGTCAGGTTGGCGTAGTGGTCATCATTCGCGCCTCCCACCTCTACGACCTGGGTTCGAATCCTGGGCTCCGCACGTGGGCTGAGATTTGTCGATCGCAATCTGACTTCGAGGGTTTTTCTCCGGGTACTCCGGTTTTCCTCCCTCAGCCAAAAATTGACTCCCAGCTAATTCCATCTGCTGTGGTGATGTGCTCCGAGGTTGTAGATGGGCCGTAAAGCGGCTAGCATTTGTGTATGTGTCTGTAACCTGTGTTTGTGTGTGATGATTACGCCTTTAAAATGCTTACGGCTCGACCTCGTTGAGCCGCGTCCTCGTAATTCAGTTCTTGTCTGCAAGGAGGGCGATTAGCAAGGCCGTTATTATTACTATCCTTATATGTTTTGAAAACACACATGATGCTGCCAAGAATGGTCTATGAAAGTTTTTTACTCCACCTTTGTGGAGGCTACTGAAGAATGACTCGATACGATTATTCGAGCAGTTCAAGAACTGAAGACTGGCCTTGAACAGACGAAAGGCCAAGTCCATCAACTTGTGACCTTGAATGAAGGACTGCAAAAAATCTAAAAACAAATTGATATCCTGAAAGATAAGGCAAACGATCTTGAAAATATATCACGTTTTGAAATTTTGCTCCAGGAACAGATGACATCCTAGGGAACCTCGCTCGCTGAGTGGACACTCTTACATCTCAACAACATAGTGGCTATCTGCCTTAAAACTGAACACAAAACATCACAAAAAGCTGTATTTGTACAGAAGAAACCCAAACTTCAAACTTGTTTAAAAGACGTGATAGATAAAAAACCTGCAAATTAACTATATTAATTGGTTTGTATTTCAGTAATAAAACAAAAACTCTTACAGCACGGACATTCTTGAAAATCATGAAAGTTAGAATTTATTTTCATTTTACTTGTTACTTCGACTTGCAGTTGTGATTGGCTAGCTCTGAAAAAAGTTATAAAGTAAGTGAAAATAAAGCCATCATCATCATTTGTTTGTGATAACCATATGGATTTTACACTTTTTCTATTTTACAAAGAATAAAAAAATAAACAAATAAATAAAAATAATACTTTTACTAATACTAATAATATATATTGATTTGGGTCCAGATGGAAGACACCCCAAGAAGAACCGTGGGCTTATACTCTTAAGATGTCTTGTTTGTAAGTAATATTTTCAAATTTAATTAAATAATCTTAAAAATAAAGCGACTCTTTTAATGCAATGGAACATGTTTCAAAGTTTCTTATCATCTTCTTCAGCCATATAAATTAATGTTTGTGCTATTGAGATCTTTTGATAAATTAAATAAACAAATAATTTTGCAGAAGGTCAATTTGATATATTTGATTTATTTGAAAATTATTACATATAATAAGTGATCTGTGTCCAGCCATCGACTGTGAGAAAAACACTGGCTAGCCTTATAGTTGAGGAACTTAGTTATGATGTCTTCAGCTACCATTTGCAGTTTGGTTGAGATAAATTCTTTAACTTTGTTTTCAGATTGCTGTCATGTTTCATGGGCTTGTTCAGCGATTCCCTTACAGCAGATGTTATTTCGCCTTGATCGATTTTCCAAGTCATCAGTTTTCTCGAGTAGATTATCAATACTAGATTCAATATGTTCAAGGCGATTACCATATTTAATGTCTCTCAATTGTGCTATCTCGGATTGGGGAAAATCCAAGAGCTACATTTGAGATCTTGAACGTCCTTGATAATGTTGTCAATTTTAGTATTTGTTGATTCGATGATTGCAATGAAAAATGACTTCATAGTCGATTCTTGAACTTTTAGTAGCTCTTTAACGAGGTCTAAGGTAATAAAATAGCCTTCTGCTTCAGTTTTGGAATCGATTTTATGGGAGCTCTTCGATTGAGTTCCTCCTGCCATTTTTTATAATTTATTATTCAAATAAAAGTAGAAATAGATTGAGATTAAAGTACAAATAAAGTAAATAAAAAATAAAGCCATAGCGTTTATGGTTCGAGTGTCCGCACTGTAATAATATAGTGCTGTATTGAAATAAAGTCACGGTTGTAAGGTTGTTATCATGTAATGTAAAATCACGTGCGCACGCATGGAGTGTGGACAGTGAACGAAGGTTGCCTATTAAGACAAGATATTCCATAGTGTACCAAGATAAGTATATATGGAATATTCATGATGACAACATATACCATAGTGTACCAGGAAAAGTGCGTATGGAATATTCATGAGGACAACATATACCATAGTGCACCAAGAAAAGTGTGTATGGAATATTCTTGAGGACAGCATATACCATAGTGTACAGGAAAAGTGAATGGAATATTCATGAGGACAACATATACCATAGTGCACCAAGAAAAGTGTGTATGGAATATTCATGAGGACAGCATATACCATAGTGTACCAAGAAAAGTGCGTATGGAATATTCATGAGGGCAACATATACCATAGTGTACCAAGAAAAGTGTGTATGGAATATTCTTGAGGACAGCATATACCATAGTGTACCAGGAAAAGTGTATGGAATATTCATGAGGACAGCATATACCATAGTGTACCAAGAATAGTGTATATGGAATATTCGTGAGGACAACATATATCATAGTGTACCAGGAAAAGTGTGTATGGAATATCCATGAGGACAACATGTACCGTAGTGGAAAAGAAACGTGCATACAGAACATCCATGAAAACAACATACACCATAGTGTACCAAGAAAAAAGTATAAGGAATATCCATGATTACAAGATAGTCAACCAGTCACGAACAGTATGTAAACTAAAGAAAGGCATTTTAACTCACACCTGTGAATGGATCAACACCTCCGGTACTGCCTTGGCCCACACTGTTTGAACTGGAACCGGACCCAGGAACATACCTTGCACTGCCTGGATGGATGGTGATTTAAGATTTTATCACATGAATATGAACACTAATACAATAATATCAGTAATAAAAATAACAAGCAAAAGGCAGTATCATTTTATTTAGATTTGTCAGGTTTTTTAAAACATTTTAAACAGGTTTTCAAAGTACTCAAGTACAATGGATTGGCTAAGTATTCTTCCGAACTAAATTGATGCGTGCTATAAAACTATGTTACAATACTTACGCCTACGTCTTTTATGGAAAAAACGTATCTGACCTGTAAATGGATCTCCTGTAGATGGTGCTGCTGTTCCAATAGTTGCACCTTTCGTGTTCTTTAAAATGAAATCCACTACTTGGTCGAGAAACATTTGACTCAAGTTGTTTTGTTCCAAAAAGTTATGTGCGGCCATCCAGGGATCGTCTGGAATTGAAAGCAAAAGGCCGAAAACATGATGATAATGATGTTTGCGGTTCAAATAATCAAGAAATGAATTTCAACAAACCCATCTGCTTTGGAAAAACAACTTTACTGTAAACTGCAGTGTATAAATTGAGAAAATTTGGTTCGCAGTTTGATGTGGGCTTAAATAATAGGTTTGAACGAACAATCAAACATGCAATACCGAAAATTAACAGACCAGAGTGTTGCGTTTCATTCATTTGGAAGTCAAGAAATGAAAAAAAAAAAAAATCAGAAAACAATGGGCTATTGTGAAATACCTGTTAGGTTGAAGGGGAGTTTCAAAGGCGGTTTGCCTTCTTCAATTTCAACATCAAATACAATGTCATATTCCTGTGAAAAAATAGTAACAGATAATTCAATTTTTGGTTAATTTGATCCAAGACTTTCCTTTTTCAATCCTCTTTAATGGGATAGTTTTAAATCCCAGTTGTCAAAAACTTTAGATTTACTTGTTGTTCCGTTAGGTGCACTTGTTGATCAATTTTGAAGTGAAGACTTGGGAAAACAATTTTATAAAATCAAGATTTAAATTTTTATTAATAAATTAATCATAAAAATTTTGAGCATATTAACTATTTGAGCATTACAGTAGCTTATGCTATGGCTTCTCAAAATTATGCTACATGCGTGCTGATATCTTTCTTTGTTGAGGCCGAATTCATTTCTACAATAAATAAAGCTAGATATTGCTATATATTTAACATTCTACAACTTCACCGTCATCACATTTGTATAAAGCAATTACTGGTCTTTCTAGCTACCGAGGGAGGAAGGTCTTTGCAACAATCCTCATCCTCATCCTCATCATCACCACTACCATCATCACCGTCAGCATCACCATAACCATCACTATAGCATCACCATTACCATCACCATCATCACTATTACCATCATCATCGTCATTACCACTACCTTCATCATTACCACCACCATCATCATTTCCATCACTATCACCATCACCATCATCGTCATTCCCATCACCATTATCACTATCACCATCATCATTACCATCAGCATCATCATTAGGATCACCATCATCAATAGGATCACCATCACTATTACCATCACCATCAGCATCATAATTAACATCACTATCATCATCATTACCATCAGCATCATCATCACCATCATCATTACCATCACTATCATCATTACCAACATCATCATCATCATTATTAACATCATCATTATTACCATAATCATTATCACCATTATCATCACCACCATCGTTAAAATTGTCATTTTTGGCACTATTATTCTCATTAGCACAATTATTGCTATTACCTTTCCCTTGTACATGCTCTTTCCTGAAGACCTGCTACTGCCCTCTGAACCAGCGGCTCCTACCACTTCACCAACCTGATCATACAAAACTATAATTTTATTACAGCCAAGAAACGTAAGTAGATTGGTGAGCTCAGAGCTTAGTGTGATCGCGATCTACTCACTTTTGGTTAGTGATTTCTTTAAATAAAAGTGTTTGCGAACAAACCATTGGTTAAAATTGCCAGCAGTACACGTTTTTTTAAATCCAAAACGGTAACATTAATAGGATATGTATGAAATGAGTTTTGGAAAGCGCAAAGAAAAGGAATTTCTCACCCAGGGTTGAAGAATCAATGATAGTAGGACTTCATAACGCAGTTTAGACTAAAAGTATTATTAAAGTACTGAACTTTGTATTTCAGAATCTCAGATAATTAAATTTGCATTAACTTGGTTGTGTATGATGAAACTGTAAATGTTTACTAAGTCTTCGTTTAAAAACACAAAGTTTGATAGCAAAACCGAGATTGACAATATTCTCAAACAAACAAACTCCATTCTTGCTTTTCTTGTTTTAGCGACTGTGTTTTATGGCTGAAAAATTTGGCCAATTTCTTATTATTAAAATCCAGTTGAACTACTTCACTACAGAAGTTGGTACTATATATCGGGCTTCGTTGGTACTTCAGACGGGCGAAATTCACGTTAATGTTTAGTTAATGTTGTGAAATATTATGTTATTCACTTTTATTTTATATATTTATTCCTTTGTTACTAATTGTAGATCAGACGAACCTATCGTCTCAAGAAAACCAACAGTAAGCAGTTAAAATGTCGCGATCTCCGACCAAGGTACTCAATTGTGAGACAAACTTAGACAGTGGAACCAAAAACAACTAAGGTATATTATCTCAAGACAGAATGAATCAAGACACTGCACAAAGCGTATAAGTTGCCTGAACTCCTGGCTCTAGTAAAAATGAAATTCTTTGACACAGCGAAGAATTTCATATACACTTTCCTAGCGAATATTATTTTTATTTGGTGTTAAGAGTTTGAGAATTTGTACAACCTTACCTGAGTACAAGAGCGTCCTGAAGCGGGGGGGAGGGGGGGGGGCTACCAATCACATTTCCCGGCTCATTTTTTTTTCAAATCCCACTTTGCAATTCTCAAATCACATTCCCATTTTTGACTTTAAACATTTTTTCCGATTCCTAGTGACCAAATCCCAATTCCCATTTTACCCCTTCAGGACCCTCGTACAAGTAAAGTACATCTGGAAAGCAACGTCTGACTCATGTAGGATCAACATAAATTGCGAGAGTTTATATTCTGAGACAATATAAAAGCTTCTAACATTTTTAATTTCTCTAGATCTTGGGATAAATAGTTGTTAGTCCAGCAAATATTTTAATCTTTGACTTTGTTAGTGAGAATTGGAAATTTAAGTTTTTGACATGTTGCTTTCAAGCTGCAAAGGAGACTATCAAGCGATGTGATATTACAAGATTTTACTTTAATCAATTTCATTAACTAAAGTCAAAAAATGAATACACAGGATTGTTTGATTTGAAGTTAGATTTAATTTGTTCTGTCCGTAATTCTCACTCTGAGTATAATTTACAGAAATATGAGTTATTGGCATCTAAATACTAGTAAAACATTGAGCCTTAAATTGCGTCCATAACTGCAATGATTACTCATAACGTCATATAGTTTACACCACGGTACATACTCAGTCTCTCAACTTCATAACCATCAAGCATGTTTCTAATATAGACTTACTTTGTCCCACTTACTAGCCGCACTATTCCACTGCAAAGAAAGAACAAAATAAATTGATCAACGACTGTCGAGATTAAATTTACCGTTTGTGAAGAACAATTGATTCCTGTTTTTCGCTAGGAAAAAACAATACAAAAGACTGACATTTAAATATAGTGTGACTTTGGACTGTGTCATGGAGTGCAGCAAGTACAGCATTTATTGAAATCAACAACTGAATATTTACCTATCCACAAAAAATTAATTATTTCAACGATCGCAATTCTTACACGGTTCATGCTGGAATCTCAGTCACTGATGGGTAATCATGCAATGTTATCACAAGTAAATAATGCACCAAGCAGTTATGAATACTCTTTCCAACTTTAACTTTGTCACTTCCGAAAGCTTCAATAACCCACATTTGGGATACTGTATAAACATAATAATAAATTAAGGCACTGTTCTTTTCTAATGATAAAATAATCATTTGCTTGGTGTTTTTTCATCGAGATCTGATAGAATGTGCTCGACTTAAAGTTAAATGCTGGAATTCATTCATCCCCATTTCTCACTTCATAAATGACTTTATCCCAGCTAGCTCCTCACCATAAATGGATAACTTGTACACCTCTGTGAAAAGAATTTTAAAACTGACGTTTCGGACCATAGTCCTTCGTCGGAGTGAATGCACGAGAGTTAAATAATAAAGAAATGGTTATGTAGTGATGCAAAGCAAAATAACGCAATAAAATATAGGTATGTAAAAATCAAAAGGAAATTAAAGGAAAGAGCTGTGGAAGAAAAAATATGTTTAAAGGGGAACTCCAGGGTAATAACAAACTGGTTTCTGCTGTCTGGTGTAAATTCCAAGCACTAGTTTTCTTAATTATATTTTGGCAATCCGGTTTTAGAAATGGTGATATTTTGTCCTATACACAAACAAAATTGAAGTTGAATTACGCCATCTTTGAAGTGGACAGACGGCGCATATTCTGGTCAGCGCAACCTTAATGACGTCACCGCGTAAATGCTTGAGACTTGAGATAGCAAAACGTTGCTGGAAAGATTTTTTTTTTTTTTTTTTTTTTTTTTATTTGCGAGGTTAAAGTGTTTTTCACCGTTGCTGACTTGCAGTACTAATACTGATTCAGAGAAACGGGACAAAATCAAATCATATTAATTTGAACCATGAACTGTCCCCCCATCCACAACCTCCTCGGGTTATTTCGTATAAAAATAAGTATTTAATTTAGGAAATTATATCTGTTGAAGTTTTGTTTTTATTGCATTAGCATATGGATTTAGTTAACAAATGTTCAAGGATGAACAGACTATGAATTTATAAAGAGAATGACCTTTTGGGTCGATAAATCTAGTCTCTAAGAAAATACCAGAATGATAAAACCCCTTAAGCCGGTTCATCCACTATTCCTCCACTATTCCTCCACTATTCCTCCACTATTCCTCCACTATTCCTCCACTATTCCTCCACTATTCCTCCACTATTCC
>JANCMA020122067.1:0-24752 GCA_024336925.2 Zoanthus solanderi
GCCTCCCATCGCTCGGTCAAGCTGAATCCGGAAGTGATTTTTCCAAACTTTAAACCCAAATTACAGCATGAAGAAAATTCTAAATCAAATTTTTCTTTTGCCATCACCATTAGAAGGATAATGACATCTTATACATACAAAAAACCCACAACTGATATATACACTTTAATACCAGAGATAAATTGGAATGATGTATTTATGATATGAAATAAAAATAGGTGACTTATAGTACAAGTACACCTTTTGCTGATCATTACCAGAAAGTAACATTTCATTTGGGTGAATAGTTTACTCATTAACACGAGACAGCTTTCATTTAAGCCAAACGTCATTTATTTATGCAAAATAAATTCATTAACGATTTCAGCATGAGCCATAACATTCAATAAGACCAAAGGCAAAAGACAACCAACTGCACGAAGGGACAACTATTAACAGCAATGTTTTTTTCATTTGCACAATAATCAACTTCATTAATACCAATGTGCAAACATCTGAGCCAACTGATAAACAATTCAATATAAAAGAAAGTCATTAAGGAATTTTGCGTAAACTCTCGCATTCTTTTTGCATCAACACACAATCATTTCAAAAAATGCCACAATCCTCAGTAATTACACAGCACTTTTGTCAGTCGAAATTAAATTATGACAAAAATTAAATATATATTTTTATTTGTTTAACAGGATCCTACAAGTAGAAAGATTTGCTCGATTTTTTTCCTTTGGCCCACGGTGCATGACTTTTTCCTCTACTTTTATTGTGCAGGAATTTTCTTTGACATTTGCCCAACGCTCACCTCCCACCTCAAAAATAATCTTACGACAGAGGTTCAACAATGCCGGAAGAACGAGGTTACCGGAGAAATGTTGTTCTTTCGAGGATTTACGGTAATCATATCATACACGATCTAACCTGATTCCAATTCAATTCATTCCAAGCAAGTGATTCATAACTCTGATATTTGTCATAAAAGAACGTCTTCAAATAAATGACTGTAGAAGTAGATTTTGTTTCTTCGTCTTCGATTTTCATTTCGTGGAGAACTGATCCAGTACTCTCTTAGGTTCCTTTACGGACATGAACTTGAAGATGCTTGACGTATAAATCTTTTCTGGCAAACGTTTTGCCGCAGTTTTGCCGGCTACAAGAAAATGGTCGTATTCCTGTGTGAATGAAGGCGTGGCGACGCAAATGATGAGGTCGTCCGAAGGACTTGTGACATACGGTGCAAGTAAATCTGCTACAAATGTGTTCTAACTCGGGTTCTAGCTTCCTGCAACATCGTGAGCATCGACCTTTGGCTGTTTAAAACAGGAATTAAAAAATTTGAAAAAATACATTTTTAAGAAATCGAAATGTAAAATATGATCAAAAGCAAACACTCCCTAAAAAAGATTTCAAAACGAAAAAGCTTACTTCTTTCATAACTTCGCACCGTGCATCTCGTGACTCTAAACGCGATTAGTATAAACCTACTAACGGTCTAACACGCATCCTGCATTCTGATTGGCTAATCTATTAGGTCTATTTGTGATAGCCTACTGTATTAGTAGAGAAAAGATGGCGGATCAAAATAGTAATGAGCCCCGTTTTGTTATAATATCAAAGGATTTCATCAATAACTTAATTTGTACATCCTTGTTTTGACCGATTAGTAGGTTTATACTAAAACAATTAGACGTCTCGGCCTCATGGACTACGAGTTTAAATAGTCCATTCGGCCTACGGCCTCATGGGCTATTGACTCGTATTCCACTGATTCGTCCTCGAGGTCTAATTGTTAAGTATCCGGACGCTGAGTTTTCCGGAATTGAGAATGGTTTTAAAGAGAATGAAAATAATTGATTGAGGATTGCTTTTTTCTTCAGAACCACTCGAAGACGAAACAAAATTCAGTGGTGAAGTTGCGAAGGATTCTAATCTTACTAAGACTTGATTGATTGGTTCTCAGTTTAACACTCGACTGGAATAACGCGAACAAAATGATTTTCAGCAGCAAATAGCTAACATTTAATGAAATTTGTCAAAAGCTGAAACTCTTACCTTGTTTAAGAATTACTCAGCAGTCCTTTGGGAAGTTAGTTCACTAAAGAATTAGAAGAACTCAACTAGTAGCTAAAGTTTTTCACACATCGACAAGACAGTATAACTATGTGGTTGTCGTTTTGTCAATGAAGCAGGGAATCGATGCAGCAACTTTTAGCCTTTAGGTTTTCGTGTTCACTACCGAAAAACAAACATGCATTTTCGATAATTGAAAATCCAATATTCAGTTAATCTGGCAAAGAGTTCACTTCCATTTCGAAAAATCAAACAAAACAAGACGCTCTAGGAGCGTATACTTGTGCCAGCTCGTGGATAAAATGTGAAAACTTTTGATTTTATTAAGTTCTGACTGTATACGCTAGACTTGGCTTCTCAGTTATATCAAATAGCCGAATATAGCCGCTGTCCAGTATAATAAGTATTACATCAAGTGGCTGAAGACCTCGACACAAACAAAGAAAAAAAAAACACGGGGCAAACCTAAACTTGTGCCGCGCTTCGCTGCTTGCACAACTAAAAACGAACAGAACGTCGCAAAGTGCTTCGGTTTTACACATTTAATACAAACTTCAAACTTGCTTGACAGGCGCAAAAGTTTTGACGTATATGTCGGTGCGGTAGCGTCGGTGCGTGGGTGAAAAAGCCCGTCAAATCACTTGAGTGTATATTCTGACAAATGACAACTTTCGCTAGATTTGATTGGTTCTTTCCAAATCCTATCGTTTATTATCTTATCAAAACCGCCTATTCCTTTTTTCAAATTTTACTAGAATAACAAATTTTGCATTAAATTAACTCATTGCAATGTGTTTTCAAAAAAACTGCACTTCTTTCAGCCAATCAAAATCGCTGCTTCGGAGAGTGCAAATTCAGCTTTTTGAAAAATTCACAAGGGCAAATTCATTTTAAATTGAACGAGAAAAACCCGTATGATTAAATATGAATAATATAGCATGAAAAAATTCGCGTGGAGGAAGTGCCGGAAGATCTTTCTTGAAGCTATTTTTTCGAGAAACCGTTTTTTAAAATTTCCGTTCAAAAATTTTTATCATCGTTTTACGTCATATATCATTGTCATTCAGCAAATCATAATCTAGAATTACCATGTGTAATTTGTACTGGTGTTACACTTTTTGCATCGGTGTTACACTCTTTTTTCAAACTTTACTGAATTAACAAAGTTTGCAATGTGTCTACAAAAAAAACTGCACTTTTTTCAGCCAATCAAAATTTAATATAATTTTGTTATGTACACTAAAAATTGTTCGATGACAATGTACTTGGCTTTTTGTATTGGGGACGGTTACCCCCGAGGTTGAACAATGCCGGGGGGAACATGGTTACCGGAGAAAACTTGCCAACTAGAGCATTTACGGTAATCATATCATACACGATCTAAACTGACTCCAATTCATTCCGAGCAAGTGATTCGTAACTCCGAGCTCCGTCACAAAAAAACATTTCAAACGGAAATGACTGTTCATCAGTATAAGTGGATTTTTGTTTCTTTGTTTTTCCCTGGGTGGGAACTGATCCAATACTCTTTTAGGTTCCTTTACGGAGATGAATTTGAAGATGCTTGACGTAATAATCTTTTCGAGCAAATGTTTTGCCGCAGTTTTGGTGGGTACAAGTAAATGGTCGTATTCCGGTGTGTATGAAGGCGTGGCGACGCAAGTGATGGGGTCGTCTAAAGGACTTGTTGCACACTGTGCAAGTAAATCTTCTACAAATGTGTTCTAAATCCGGTTCGAACTTCCCGTCACATCGTGAGCATCGACCTTCCACTGTTTAGAACAGAAAAAAAGAAATTTGGAAAAATATATTTCTCAGCTATCGAAACATAAAATATGATGAAACACAAACACTCCCTAAAAAAAAGAACTTCACAACGAAAAAGATTATTTCTCTCATGACTTCGCATCGTGTATCTCGTGACTCTAAACGCGAGTACCCGGTCGCTGGTTTTCCAGTATCAAGACTTTTTTTAGTTTTACAGCGGTTTAACAGATACGGAATAACAAAAGAAAACATATCACGCTTCCAAACTCTGAAAATACAGCAAAACAAGCTGCACTCCTTACTAATATTAAAATTCGCGCTTCGCACTCATTTTCGCTGTTTTACATTCGCGCGATTTAATGTCGCGCACCTTGTTAAGACTTATTCGCGTAGCTTTAAAGTCGTTCACCTCGTTAAAACTTAATCGCGCAGCTTTAAATTCCTGCAAGTAATTTTCCGTGTTCGTTCTTTTTGGCTTGTTTTATAATAGAACTAGTGACAATTAACGCATTTATAATGACTATTTGTTGTTATCAACAAATACTACAATATTTGTCCAACTGACTTTTATTAACGAGATTAGTTAGCCCGCAAAAAATGGCTTGGCAACCAGCCGCCAAAATCAGGAAACCTATTCGACCGATGTTATTGGTCTGTTTACTAAAATCAAGGACAAGATTGAACTAGTATCAATAGTTAGACAGTTGTCTCGAGAGATTTAGCGATTTTGCAAGTTCTTTGATAATATGGGGCATTATAAAAGCAAATGTATAAGTATATGAGATTAAGTTTCGTCGGTCTTGTCTGTTCCAACAAGGGAGCTTGGAGATTCGCATTACCCTAACATTCATGCAAAACAATGCAAGTTTAGAGTCCACAGCAAAATTCAGACAATCTTGACGGAATGCTACGTGGAACCTGGGAATAATTCGAATGAAATTGTCCAGAATGAAGATGAAGACATTTTTTACCTTTAATGTTACTAGGACAACTTAAAAGATATGTCAAATGTGTATATGCGATAATCAATCAACAGCATTGGACTACTAACAACGAGTATCTTATATTACACCACAAAGCTTTTCAAGCCTCGCCTACGTGCGAACTTTTCTTTAGAAACGTTTTCAAGAGATCAGCAAAAAATATTCCACACAAGGCTGAGCAAAAAATACATTCTTCCATATTATTTAAGTTATAAAGCGAAATTAAATGGCGCTTTTAAAATACCCAGTTGTAGCTACTTCCAGCAAACATAGAACTAAATTCAAAAATTTTGACGACTTTATAGTTAACTTTAAAGGATACAAGAATAGACTTACGTAGGGTACACATAAAATACTAAAAAAGGAAAGTAAAAAACAAGATTATGTTGTAAAAAGGAATCTTAAATATAATAACTATTTATAAAATAATTTGGATATAAATTAAACTATACATACGCCCTTCGTATATCGTCTTTTTCTTTATCAAGTCTGAAAATAATTTTATAAAAGGAAATGTAAATAGTGCGACGCTGGAATTGTACTTTTTGTACATTCTAATTAAAACATAAATTATAAGAACTTAAACGTCTATTATAAAAGTAACATTACATTATAACTCTAACGAGAATGCTGAAAATTGCCAAGTAATTAAACAATTGATTGACTATTCTTTATTGTTTTGCTATTGGTATTATGTTTCAAAAGTATAATGGCTGAGTTTAAAATCTAAGGAACGTTTGCTAACAATAAAAGTTTAACCATCACGAATGATGAAAAATGGTCGGCCCAATGTTAAAAGCTGGGCTACCTGTGGTACCTCATTCACTTACGGACATTCAAACGCTATAGCATAGTTGATACTGAGTGATGGGGGTTACCACAGAAAGGCATATTTGCTGAGTTTTAGTCACACAACTAGTCATTCAGTCATCATTTTATCTGTCAGCCATGTAAAATGGTTCACTTCTGAAGGCTAATTATATTGATAAAACGAACTAGATGCAATGTAAAACATCTTTCATGGACATACAACTTAAAGCTAAATATAATAAATGCACACTAAAAAGAAAGCACATGAAAAACACGCTTCTCGGACTACGGTCATGGGGCTTCGATGGACAAATGTGGTTAATCTTCTGCATTAGATAGGTGTGCTGCATAATGTACTTAGAAAACACCAACGCTATATATCGCTTACGAAGTGCTTTGGACATTCAGAACTTTCTAGTTAGCATAATATCCATAAAAGTTTTCGCAAACAATTGTGTAAATGTTCTATTTAGGCATATTAATTAGTTTAAATAGGTTTTACTAAAAAGATCACCAATAACACTGATTAACGACGAGCAGAAAAGTTAATTCATCAACTGAAGACTGATCTCTGTTTATCGATTGAATATCGACCTATGATATTGTTTATTGATTGGAGAGCGACCTATGAAGGAATTTAATCGAGCTGAGATTAATTTACAACCTTTGCATAGATTGGACAACTATTCGTTTCCCATTTACTTTAAGTTTATAAAAACATGCAAACAGAATATAACTGAGAAAGTATCATCAAGGTAGGGAGTTCTTTCGCACGTGCACTTCCAGGTGCTTCATGTAGTGGTCTTTCCTGGCAAATGATTTGCCACAATTGTAAACGTGGCATGAAAAAGGCGATATACCCGTATGGATTGACATGTGACGACGGAGATGTTGTATCCTCTTAAATATCTTGTTACACTGGGGGCAAGCAAAAGACCTGCACACGTGGTCGCCGGCTTCACCAACTCTCCCATTGCAACGAGAGCATACAAATGTATCTGTAGTGTAAGCAAAATTGTTCTTGAATCAGTTTTGCTTACATAATATGAATCCGAGACACACGGGCGTAAATTCTTTCTTTACTTGAAGTATCCATAAAAGCTAAGTCATTTCTCCCCGGGGGTTCGTAACATCCGGGAGGCAAACTAATGGTAATCTTTTGTCAATGGAACAGAAATGAGTTCACCAGAGCCAAAGTTACCAAGAATTGTTACTTTATCAAAACCTTAGTGACTTTCTTCTTACAACGTAACCAAAACTGACCGAAGCGCCTGGATTGACTTCGCAACGAGAGCCTTGTGAGTATACGTCAACATATTCAAATGAACCGCATTTATTGCTTACTGAATGTCTTAGCACTCAAAGGCGGAGGATGGAACTGCAAAAAAGATATAAGAACAGAAAAAAAAACTCAAATCTACAGAGAAAAGAAAAGCTAAACTAACCTGCCTTGCAAGAAAATTTCTCTTCAATGAAATGTTCTAAAGGCGCGTGCAGCACAATATCAAGTTCTTATGATTACACTGTAACATTTTAGCCACAACATCTTAGCAGAGTCAAATTTAAAAAATAAGGTATAAAAAGAATCGCACAGAAAAATGTTTAGGTTTTTCGGCTGGGTTGATTTCGTCTCCGAGCGTGGACCTGAAGATGCTGCATGTAGTTGTCCTTCCGCGCGAAAGTCCTGCCACAGTTGTTAATGGTGCACTTGTACGGTCTCAGCCCGGTGTGAACCAGCATATGGCGCCGAAGGGTGTGGGGCCGCTTGAACGTCATGTTACAGACTGAACACGTGACCGTTCGACACTTGTGCTTTTCGCTGTCCTTCAATCGTGCCAAACACTGAGTGCATCGTAACTGCAAACTCTCGGCTACACGAAAAGAAGAACATTTTTCGTGAGGAAACTTTGCCTAAGACAATAATCCATTGTTCAAACGCATTGATTTCGCTTCAAGTGACTTGTGACTCCAGCGCTAAAATGACCAGAATGAAAAAAAGTCGCAAACTTGACAAGAAAACAAATGAATTGCAACAGGAGCATTACTGAAAGGAGTCCAATCTTAGTTATTTCTGTTAATTGCTCGGGAAACGAGTGGTTCCGAGTGACCTACAAAATCGATATTTATACGTTACACTTCGGTTTGACAGAAACTCCCTTCCTAATATGGCACTGAATGTGTTCCTTAAGTTTATCATTCCTGGCGAATGCTTTGCCACAATTTTGAACAGTACATTTGAACGGCCGAAGTCCGGTGTGTATGAAGGTGTGACGATGGAGATTTCCTCGTGTCTTAAACACTCGACCACACACTGAACAAGCCAATGTCCTGCACACGTGCGTCACGTCGTCAGCTGGCAGTATTTCACAACATCTTGAACAACGGCTTTTCTTGTCTGCGTGCAGAGAACAAAACACGGAGTCAGAAAAGAAAACACTTGAGATCGAACTGTTTTAGACATATGCATATCATTGTACAAGGCGAATGGATCAAAGCCGAGCTTTATTTCAATATAAACGGCAGCATGAGTTCGCTAGATTCACTCAACGTCACCGAGTTTAAATTGAAACTAATTTCGATCAGACCATCATTTTTTATGGTTACCATGAACTACAAGAAAAGTGCACGGGACGATACTTCAGGACGCCATGGGAAGCCCTAAGTAACAGTAAGTTAGTAGCGCCAGGATGTTTCAGAACACAGAACAAAGGGCAATAGTTTCGATTTTGTTAAGTAAGGAAAAAGTACAATTTGGGATATCGAATGAAATCGATGACTGACCCTATGCATCAAACTGCCTATCATGGCTCCTATCAAGGTACATGCTATAAGAAGCTTGGGTCATAACATTTTTTCAAAAGAAAGATAACATTTATAAGCATTTAAAATCTTAGTCTTTATTGAGGTTTGATTTTTGTATATATTATCATTCTAAGGAAAAATATGACCACAGTCACCCTCATCTCTATCAATTTATCAATCACCATAACTGTATTGTCGGTCACTAGCAATGTCACCACAGACATCACCATCTTTCCAACAGTTACGTTGTGGTCATAACTGTTAGTGTCATCATCACCATCATCGTCTTCGTCGCAATAATTGTCATCGTCACCATTATCGTCATTGTCACTTTTATCATCATCATCATAGTCATCGTCATCATCATCATGATTGTCATCGTCATCATCATCATCAATGTCATCGTCATCATCATCATCGTCATCATCATCAGTCATGCTCACAATTAGCGCCATCGTTGCCATCATCACTATCTTTGTCATCCTTTCTATCATTATCATTGTCCCCACCCTTGTCAACATCAGTATCATTGTCATCGTTACCATCGTCATTGTCACTATCATTGTCACCGTCACCAATGTTCAATAAATCGCCTATCAGATGTCACTTTACGTTAATGATACAGGGAGTAGTAACCAACTCTCTAAGCTTTTTAAAAACAGGTAAACTAAATGGTTCAGAAACCAAAATTAAAGCAGATCCTGAAGTTGTTCGGTAGACAGTTAACTTACTATAGCTTTACTCGCTCTGATAAACATGGAAGTGTCAATAAAGATGACTAGTGCGGGTCTTCAGAATGCCACACTTAATGCAGTTATTCTAAGTTCTTGCACAAGGTTTTCAAAAAGAATTGTCGACAAGATCATCACAAATTTCAAATCGTTGTAAAACAGGGTCCACACTATAAAAAGGAAAGCTTCTTCCTTCTTGTTGACTTAATCGTTGTTTCGACGGCAAACAAATAATAACTAAACAGAAGTTGGTTGATTGCGTAAAAAACGATTTTCCTTAAGTAGTTACCCCAACTTATTCTATCTTGCGTCTCTTCTTTGAAACAACTTGTAATTAAGTTTGAAGTTCTAATTTCTCATTTTCAAATTCACAAGTTTCGGTAGACGTTAAAAAATTATTTGGATTTCCGCCATATCATTGCCGTTGGGAAAACGGCGCAAAATACAATTAATTTCTAAATGCGATTTACTTTGTTTTCGCTTGTATTTGTCAGAATCGTTTCCTTAGGAAAAGTAAAGATGCTATTGACCAATTTACTAAAACACTATTAGCAAAATTTCATTATAGAGTTTCCGTTGCTCTCATTGGTGGAGGCTCACATATTATGGCGGCTATAACTATCTCACGCGAGGTGATTATAGGCGGAGTGAGAAAAAAAAATTCAAAATGAAGGAAAACGCAATTCCGAAAAGCACTAAGGATGCAACTAAGTTCGGGATAACACTTTTTAAAGGGTAATACAATATGACTATGACAGTTGTGCTAATTAGTGACAACAAAAAATAAAATTTTGTACAAATTTCCCTTTATTTGTCAGAATGGTTTCAACAACAAATCCTAAGTAATTTCACTAAAACAATTATTTGCCTCGAGCCCGGTGAATATCTGGGTGGTGAATATTCACCCGATATTCACTTCGCCCTCGGAGAATAATTGGTAAATATCACTAAAGATTTTGACTTTTTGTCTTTTAACAGTATTTCATCCTTTTCTACATTGCCCTGGTCAACCTGTATCTAAGTTAAAAGTATCACTGAAGAAAAAGATTGATTCCAAGCTCGAGTGACGAATACTTTAAAAATTGAATGAAGTTAGTGTAGCGGCCGTTACCAACACGAACCCTGTTCGGTTTTAGACGAAACGAGCCTTGATCGTAACAATTTTGAACGTGAGACTTTTAAAAAAAAATCGAAATTCACAACAGCTAGTGTTTACTCAAGACTAGAGGACGTGACAGATTATCCTATGGCTGCCTTGAAAGCTTGGTGGCTGGAAAGAAATGGTTTACGGCTTGGATGGGCAAAAACTGTTTTATATTGCGGGTCGGTGTTAAATTAGTATCTCACGTCTATAATCAGCTACCGTTGCTATGATAAACTGTCAAAATCAGTTCAATGGTCCACTACTCTTGCTTGATGTTCACTTTCAGTCCTTTTCGAATATGACCTTCAAGATGTCTCAGACAGTAATCTTTTCTCGCAAACGACTTTCCACAGTATTTCACGGTGCACTTAAAGGGCCGCATTCCCGTGTGCAGGGACATGTGGCGGCGCAGATTGCCCGGTGTTCTGCATGTGACATTGCACATGGAGCATTTCAAGGTCCTACAAACGTGAATAATACCAAGGCCCTCAGCCATTCCTAACTTGCATCTCGTGCATTGGCGTCTCTTTCCTGCCAGCAGGAAAGAACATTCGTTTAGTGACGTATTGAGAAATAGCAAACGTCACACCATTGTTGCTGACCACTGTTGGAATATTTAATCTAAAATTTCCTTAGAAAATGCACACAATTCTCAACAAAGGTTTTCTGGCAATAAACTTTTTAAGACAAACTGATATACGTCCGCTAGAAAAGATAGGACACTTGGAGTTGTAGAGATGACAACATAACAATACTTGGTAAATGACTAAAAGAATAGAAGCCATAACAGAATACCTCAGGATCTACCACTAGCTGCATACACAGTGCTTTTCAAAAAATTTTATAGTTAAAAAGTGATTTGTTAAGGAAAACCGCAACTTAGAAATACAACTTGATGTCGCACTGGATGTTTTTAAAACTACCAATAATAGATTAAAATGCAGTAGAGTATTTTTTGACACAAAAATAACTGTCTTGGTCGAGGTTGAAAAGACTGTAATAAAAGCAATTACAAAGCGCATATATAATTGTAACTCGAAGAGAAAGGTATGTTATTTCATCTACAAATAAAGGAAACATGTCCAACACTTTGATTTTACTGAACTACATTGTTTTTAAGCTAATAATATAGCAATTCGGTAACGATCTATCTATGAAAAACTATTTAATGACAACCTTAAAAACAATGTGCTTTGCAACTAACATCAAAACATGTAACATTATGGGTAAACAGTTGATATATCAATCTTGGATGGTAAACTGATCTTTCCTAACCGAAAAATCTTGTAACTGATCGAAGAAGTTGAGTAGCAGAGCACCCTGATTTAACAAATATATTATGCCAACATCACTAACGATTTCATCTGTATTCGAGGAGGAAAATTAGAATAACCGAATACTTCCAGCACAGTTAAAATCTGGTGATGATGCAAAACAGTTTAGGACAGGTACCTTCTACGAGTAACCAGATCGATCGAACGTTTGCACGATGCTTCTGAAGTTTCAAACCGACACTTTCTTGAAATTCACATTTTCATTTTTTTTTAGTCATGCATAACGGTGTATCTTACAGTTGCAAGGGATTTACAAATTTATGCTTAAAGAATTTCATAACAAAAAGTAAACGTGTTATCAAAAACTAAGCAATTGAGCGGGAAATGATCAATAGCGCCCAGAGACACGAGGCACTCGCTGCGAAATCAATTCTTGGCTAGAATTTACCTTTTCTCTAAAGCTTAACAATAACTTTTGTTCGTACTACTTTTAAACCACTAAAACTATATATATTGAAAAGCAATCTCATACTCTACTCAAACCCAACCCCTTCTCGCTTCACACTTATATCTCCGAATAGCTAGAGAGTGTAACTCAACACCAAGGTAAAGAGGTGTGTCCAATTCAGACACGCGCATTTGCACATTGAACCCACCTTTTGATTTGTTTTTCTAAACGCAACAATTGGTAATTAATCTCATAAAACAAGCAACGATTTAAAACTAAGCTAGGGTTATAATGAACCTATTTGGAACTCCAAATTTAAATAGTCAGTTACTTCATATCAAGCACAGACACTGTTTCTCCGTAATGCCTACGTGAAGCAACAATGCTTTTGTAATTACTACTTTTTTACTTATTTATTTATTTACTTATTTATTTATATATTTATTAATCTATTTATCTATTTATAACAATATTTTATCAGGATGCTCTCTCACATAGGTGATTTTCAGAGAGTTCCTGAGTTAAAAACATGTTACAAATATAAATTAAAACTAAAAATATATTACAAAATTTTCAAATTTGACAATTACATGCTATATTAACAATACTTATTTACAATGTCTAACTAATCAATTCTAAGATAAGTCTGACAAAATTTTAAAAGGTTAAAAAGAATTGCAAGGTATTAAAACTGTTTATAAAAGTTTGACTTGAGCTCTTTTATGGTTTTACAAGATTTTTATTTGTAGTGTAATACGATCCAGTCTTCGACGGCGTGGTAAGCTAGTCTATGTTTTCATCAACTGCGTTTGACTTTAGGAAGACGTAATTTGTTTTTATTTCTAGTGTTTTTCTCGAAACGATTTCAAGTTTAAAGATGATGTGCAAAGTCCATGTAATCATTTAAATATATGGATGCATCTATAGTTGCACCGTCGCACGGCGAGTTTTCTCCAACCTAAGGTGTTTAGAGAATCACTGGCGGTCGAAAAATGATTGCGATCAAGAATTATTTTTGCAACTTTGTTTGGTAGAATTTGGACAATTTCCAGTAGCACACTGTTATCCTCATCTCCCCATACTAGGTCGCCATAGTCAAACACTGGTAGTACAAGACAACTATAGAACAAAAACTTTGCACTGTGTGGCAATAAATGTCTTATTCTTAGAAGCCCGAGGCGTTTGTTGATTTTTGTGCCGAGAATGGCCACGTGTTCAGTTCAGTTCACGGTTGTTCACGATGTAACACCGAGATATGAGAAATGTTCAACGTTTTCTATTGTGTGGCCATTATGTGGAATGTAATGCTGCTTATGTTGGATAACTTCCGGTTACTCCCGATAACCCGATAACCATTGTTTTAGTTTTCTTAATGTTTACTGTTAGCTTGTTTTCTCGTAGCCAGTAATACAAAATGTGTACGTCTGCATTAAGCATTAAGTCATCTGGGTTGGCAGAGAAGCAATACAACACAGTATCGTCCGCATGCAGGAATACTTGGGTATACTTCACAGCGTCTGGTAAGTCGTTGATATAAACAATGACAAGCCAACATTGCATGGGTATGGGTGAGACAATTCTAGACCAGAAGCTGTTCTCAACGTCCGTGAGTTCAAACCACGCTAAGTCTCAGTTCGTTACAGACGCCAACAGCCAACAGTTTAGTAAGGCGAATGCTGTGATTGACCGTATCGAAGGCTTTGGAGAGGTCGAGAAACACAGTACCGCACAGTTGCCCATTTTCCATCTTAGCTAGGATCTCATCAGCAAAGTTGGACAAGGATGTTGTTGTTAAGCATTTAGGACAGAAACAATCTTAAACACAAGGTATATTAAATGTTTCATTTTAAAAAACATAACCTGAAACATACAAAAGTTTGGCCGTTCACCAATGGAGTACGAGCAAATAACCGATGAGGCTTGGAGGTCTAATTGCTTTAGTACCATCTCAATAGTTGGACAATACACAGAATTCTCTAAATAGTTGGAAAATACACAGAAGTATCACCTAAATGGTTGGACAAAACACAATAATTTGTCGATGAGAAAATATACGTCCTCTTTACGAAGAACCTACTAAAAAGTTGACCTGTGGTAGCGTACCACAATGTAAAACTGGCATTAGTCCACTAATTAAGTGATACTACTGAAATCACTGTCGTCATCATCATTAGAAATGTTATAACTAAAGTTAACATACTGTAGATTTGAATCAATCAAACTGATGAATTTTCCTAAAATGCATGATCTTTAAGTTTGTCGTTACCTAACCCAACAGTCGTGAGACTCTCTTATCGAGATTCTAATGTATCAAAACTTATTATGATTAACGCGCTGATGTCTCCTCAAACTATCTTTTCTTCCAAAAATCTTGTTACATCCTTTCTGAGTGCATTTGTAAGGCTTTTCCCCAGTGTGTATCAACATGTGCCGTTTGATGTCATTCCGATGCGAAAACACTCTACCACAAATAGGACACTCATTGTTTTGGGTACAGGTGTGTTCCGACGCGTTCCTTGTCCAATAACCACATGCAGGACACCGGGATCGTACTGTTAGAAAAGGGTTCCACCGTTTAGCGCACGTTTACAAGCCAGCTTTGCAAGTTAAAATTAGTCAGTTAAATCTCACAGCACCATAAACGAGAATTTTTATTCTAAATTCAAAATAAATCGCTGAATTCGTTGCAAATGTTATCATCTTTACAATAAAAGCTTTGTCGATCTGACATCAAGATTATTAATCCAAGGAGCGATAACATCGTTGAATCCAAGTTTTGGATTAGGAAACAAGTCTAATGTTACAACATAATTTCGACTTTATAATCATGCTATAAAGTGGAGAAGGAGAGCAAGAGTGTTGGTTTGGAGAAGGAGAATGCCATGAATCGAGCGAGACGGAGAGTGGGAGTTGGAGAGATTGTTATTAGAGTGGGGTAAATCCGGCCACCCCCGTTTACGGGGATAAACCCGGATCAAAATTGGATTGATGATGATGATGATGATGATGATGATGATGATGATGATGATGATGATGTTAAAAAGAAGATATTTATAAGTGATTATCAATATCTTATCAAATAACTGCGCTTGTTAATATCTTTTAACATGATTAAAACTTGGAAGAAAGCCGAAATATTGTTGTAACATCAGACTCGTTTCTTAATCCAAAACTTGGATTCAACCACAATGTTCTCTTTCCTCAGATTAATAATCTTCATCATAAAATTCTGACACTCTGAGCGTTAGAACCTGTTCTAGCGTTAGAAAGTGTTCTTCTGATGAAGGTTAAATGCTCCAATTATCAACTTTTTACAGTACTAATGGCAATGATCAGAACAATCAACATATAGTCGCTTACATAAAGTCTTGTATTTCCAAACTTCAAAATTCTTTTTTAAGAAAAAGCTTTTAAAAGTAAAGATATATTAGATATTTTTTCTACCTCCAATTATTGCTATTGCATTATTGATTATGGTCACAAGATCAGCTACCATCTGATAGCGAAAGCGTTATACTAACAATCAGATATTATTTTAGTCTTATCTATAAATGCATAAAATGTATCTCAGTATTATATGATGTATAGTTGCTGACATCAGTTGTCATTAGGCCACAGTAAAGAAGTTAATGACTCAGAGTTTTTGGTTTTACTTTTGCAGGCTATTGAAGGAACATACATTGACAAAAAGTGTCCTTTCACTGGTAATGTTAGCATCCGTGGAAGAATTCTGACTGGCATTGTAGCAAGTATGAAGATGAAGCGAACAATCATTATCAGAAGAGACTACTTGCATTATATCAAAAAGTACAACAGATTTGAAAAGCGGCATAAGAACTTGGCTTGCCATCTGTCGCCATGTTTCAGGTCAGTAATTTCAAGTTTCAAGTTTTATTCTTTGGGTAGTATGAAAGAAGTATGAAGGTTTAGCTGAAAGTAGATGGTATTAGTTTAGTTGAATTCTATTATTACAGTGCCGGCGCGAAAGCGGCACAGTCTAGATCTGGGCTTTGGGAGTATGTATGTATGTATGTGTGTGTGTATCGTGCAGAGTTTTTGCTTACACAGGCAGCCCTTGCTTTTTAGCTATCTGTACAGGGGGTTTACGAAACATTCGTCCCAGGGCTCTGCAATCCCTTGACGTATAGGCATCACAGGAAGCCCAATTTAAAAAACTGCACATGTCAGAACATGGTTTTTTAATGCTTTCGCTTTGCTTCAAAATGTCGGCAAGCACAGATGGTCCACGAAAGACACTCAAACTACTCACAACACATGCCACTCACGGTAGACTCACAACAAAAGAAGGCGAAGAGCGTCAGTTTCGAATCGATTCAACTTACCGCGAACTCCAAAGCACAAAAGAAACTCAAATGAAACTCTGAAAAAAAAAACTGAAAGATACTCAAATGTTCTAGCAAATACAAATACTAATTCTCTAGTTCACAGCTATATTGATGAACCACTGGATACTCTTAAGCAGATGGAATTAGATTTTATACAGAGGAACTGGCCGTTGTACATCCTGATAAGTTTAATGTGTTAGTGTATTATTAAATATTATGCATTGAACAGTTTTGTTGTAATTGTTTTGTTCTATATTTCTTTGATTTCTGTTGTTTGCCTCGCCGTTTGTACTTTACCTTATGTCTCGATTAAATATTTTTTATGACTGTTTATCAAATGATTGTTATTTGCTTGAAAGAGCTGAAGAGTATGTATGTTCACGATCCCTGTGTGTAGAGTCTCTGGCAGAAGCCATCTTGAAAAAAGCTGTACTAGAAAGACTCGCTAGTGAGCAAAGGCATCTGCAATGGAATTTTCTTAGGCTCTTCCTCAGTCTCACGCAGTCGTTGTGCTCTACAGAGCTACCGTCTAAATGCAAGAAGACCAAAAGACGAGCAGACACTGTGGAAGAGTCTACCCAGACACTCTGCTGCTCATACTAAAAGCCGGCACAGTAAAACCTTCCAAAGGCTCTAGTTTTCTATTTCTTTTGAAAAATTGTTATTTTCCATCTTAACAAAGAAAAAGACAATATAAAAAGCGTGTATGTCTACTTTTACGTCTCCCATGAAACTGTAAATTCTCACAGCTTGAAGCCAGCCATATTCGTAATTTTTGTGCTTCCTAGCGGAAGCAAAGTGGGGAAATCCGGCCACCCCCGTTTACGGGGATAAACCCGGATCAAAATTGGATTGATTGATTGACTGACCTCTGGCTCTAGTCTTTCTGCAACAGTCCCGCCTGTAACTGTTTTGGAGGCGCTGTATGTATTATCGAGAAACGCACTAAGCTCCATAACAAACATCTTAAGTGCTCACTGCTTGCAAGAGAAATTTGACAACTGCTCGTGATTGTAAAAATAAACACACCGCTCGCATGCTCTTAAAGAGCATTTGATACCCTACGAGTATGCATAATTATTCATATTAATGTCATCGCTTATTGCTTATTGGCTAATGACTTCGCGACTTTTCGGTACCTTATCTGCGACAAGTCAATCGCGAATTGTTCGTTCTGCATGCGGTAATATCAGCCATAAAGGATGAGAAAACTGACAATGCTGGCAGACAAAAGTATCTTAAAGCTTTGTAATGCTGAACGGCATTATAAATCGTTTTTGAAAATTCTAAAACGAAAAGCGGCTAAAAAGTAAAAATACAAATCAATTATTCTTTGAAAAAAGAAGACGAGAAATATTCCCAGCACGCGAACAATCCAGTCAGTGATTGCTAGCAGTAGCAATCAATCAAACCAACACTTCTCAACACTAAATGCGTTTTGACTGATTTTTTCACTGCGTGCTGCCCAAAGCTTAAAACCTTTTGCATCGAATAAAACTCTTCATTCTCTATGGTTTGCCAGAACAATCGAAATGGCTTTCTGTGTTAAATGTACCGCATAATAAAGTTAAAAATGAGGCGCACCGCATAGAAAAACATATTCCGATAATATGTCCGGTGTCTTAAATGTATAAGTTTGTTCCCTTACTTGATACCCTTGATTACTAGAAATGCAACCCAAACAGAGGTATTCAAACCCTCTACACTAAAGCAACGTTTGCTATACACTGTAGAAATTGGAGTGCTTAAAAACAATGATTCAGCAGGCTTGAGAAACGAAAAAACATTAACTTAGTGAAGTTATAAAAATAACAATGAAAAAAGTGGCTGAACCTAATGAAAACAGAAACACTGAAGTCATAGCTTGACCGTTTCGCATAACCTGAAATGAAACAAGTGGCGCAATTAGTATAAAGTGACCATAAACAAGCAAACAAGATCTGAGAAACCTTCTCTTCTCTGAAAGTACAAACTTTTAAGTATGAGGAAACTACCTTTTTTGATACTTTAAGTAACGTTTCGCTCACAAGTTTAGATATTATCTCTTCCGAACGTTTCTGGTTGATTTCATTTACAATAGGATTTTAAAATTTGCTTTGATTATTATGCTGGGATGTTTTATCTTTGCACTCCAACGTGCGAACCACCGCTTTAACAATTATCGGCTCGACTTGTGAGTGGTTTATTTACAAATACAAACACAAAGTGGAGACAATGAACGAGAAATTTGATAAAAAAGAAACTTGAAATTAAATAAGTTCATATTTAATGGGGTTAATAGAATAAAATAGAAATCACAAAAAAGCTGTACATGAAGAAAGATTTTAAAAAATATAATTTTTAAAAATTAACGCGAACAGAATAATTTTCAGGAGCAATAATCAAGCTAAGCTACATCCTTTACGAGCTAAGTGGTTCATGGAGCAGGCGCTTATGTCCTGTTTCTGTAGTGTTAAGCGGATGAGAGTCTTTGATTCCCCCTCATGGATGGGACACGAATACATCGCATGTTAGCTCCCAGCAGACATTGGTACTCATTTATCTACCAAAGCTGAGTTAGCTTTGGCGGGAAAGAAGGTCGCACAAATGTTTTAAACCTCGGCAGTGCCGGGGATAACGATGGGGACCTTGTGATCGGAAAGCAGCGATCTTACCAACTGCGCCAACCATGCTCGCCAAGAAGTATTTAATGAAATTTATCAAAAGCGAAACTTGAAACATAAAAGTTTAGCATCTTACCTTGTTTTAAAATTACTCAACAGAACTTCGGGAAGTGAGTTTAATAATTAAATAAAAGATTAGAAGAGCTTAACTAGTTATTTGAAGTATTTTTAGACGTCGGTCAGAAAGAAAGTTCCTCGAGTACGTAAACATCGCCATCTTGGCAATAAAAGTTAGGAATCTGCATATTTTCGCTTCCTGCGTTCTCCACCATATAACAGGTATTTAGTAAATCCTGGCAAAGAGTTAAACTCCAGTTTAAAAAATCCGAAACAAAAACCCGAACAAAAACGTCACAAAGTACTGTGGTGGTACACATGAAACCCCAAAGCGCAAAAATTTCCTGATGTGTGTCGGTACGATGTGTCAAAAAGCCCGCCAAATCACTCAACTGCATCTTCTAATAAATACTTAATACTTAAATAAACAAAACCTAATTTAGCTGAAGCTAATGACTAGGTTAGGCGATGGATTTTATAATCGCCTGAGGTGGCCAGGGACCCGAATGGATCGTATTGCTGGCAGGGCGTCAGATTTGAATAATTCTAAAGTTGGAGCACCTGCCACTTTGGTTGAGAGCAGGTTCCAAGTCCTGACTGTCCTAGGGAAAAAGGAAAAATTATAGGCTAACACATTAGACTGGATTTGCTTAAACTTATGAGAATTAGTTCTGGTAAGTCTGAGATTAGGCCGTACTTCAGATGGAAAGTTAATGTTGACTAGGTTGCTAGAGATTTTGATGAACACTGTTAGCTTTGAAGACAAAGGAGTTTTGTTTGTCCTCCAGTTCGCGAGATCACATGACATGACGTCAGATCTGAAATGGATCTATTGCCAAAATTAACAGTTGGGATGGTCTTTCAAAAAACAACCAGTTGCGAAACAATTATTTTTAGCTATTTAGTTTTAGGAATGAAACAATTATTTGGCGATTGCATACAATACTCTACAATACCGATTTTTAAACTGCAATGTTCAGTCCAAAATTACTCGCGCCGTTAGGACCCGAGTCAAAAGGATTCAGCTGCAAGTCCTTTTCTTGCGTCAGAGTTTTACAAACACATGCATGGTCACAGCTAATCTACGGTCCATCGCGACAACATTTTAATGCTTCACTCGAGGTTTGTTGCTATTATTTGCGGCATTGTTCAAGGTTTTTTGCTGTTAACTTCAGAAAAGAATTGGGCAAGCTATATGTTGTTGATGACATTCAGTGTTGGTTGTATTTGGGGCGACGTACGTATAAAAACCGGGGGGGTGGGGGGAGAAGAATCGAAGAGTTGGGATAAGTTCATAATTATGGAACTAAATATTAGACAGAGTTAAGATATTAAATCAAGGTTAATAGCAATAAACAATAAAATATTTATTCGATTAACACTCAAGTTAAAACTTGGTTTTTGTAAGCAAATTGTAATGTCCAGAGAAGACCCATATATATCTCAAAATGTACAAAATCGGTCCTATTCAAGCAACCTATAGCCAGTAGAATGTAAACAGTCTCGGTATATGACGTCAACGTCTTATTTATTTGTTATTATTTTAGGGACAAATCCTTTCCTCGCTGGGACATTTACTGATAAATATTATCAGTAAAAACTAAATTCGGCATAGAATACACAAGTCATGCAGGGCCAGGTTTTTCTCAGTCAAATTGTAAATAAATCAGGTAAAGTCATTATTAAGTTGCCGCTTGACAGCAAATGAAAGATGAATTGCGATTCCAAATTGTATATTTCGGCCAGTCAGCGTACGATTTAATTATGCTAACTTTTCTTTGGAGTACTAAGTCTTCTGCTACTAAAAGTATTACTTTCTCTAATCTGTTTAGGTATGACCATATTTGGATGTGTATCACCTGGGACTACAGTCCTGATCCTTGTGGCTCTGCCAATTTTTGTTCTTCCCGCGTATTTTCTTCTGACAAAGATGGACGTTAAAGGAGTTTCCATGGTAACTGAATATAGCGCCATTCCTAACTCACCTCTCAATTCTACAGCAGACGAGAAGAGTCCGGACTTAACTTATAAGGCTAAGCTTTTGCTCGTTAAAGAAAATTTTATTCAGTTTATGGCGTTAAGCATCGGACTGCTGTGCGAGTATTTGACGTTGCAATCAATTGTCACTACAATTGCGTTTCAGAATGCTCCATTTGGTCCCAGGGATCACTACGTCATATACACATTCGTGCTTGTGATTGGCGAGCTGCTTGGCCGGTCATATGGAATGATAATAACCTGTTTTAAACCAAATATCAAGCCATATACCAAGCACACGTATATATTTGCCATTGTTCTGGCAGTACTTATGGTTTTCTTCCTGTTTGAAAGCTTATACCGTTTCCTGCCGAATGTGTGGATTGTTTTGGTGTTGATGTTTCTTGTCGGGGCATTTGTTGGTGCCCTTTATGTGACGGCTGTTGCTGTAACAGGGGAAAACGAAACATCTACAGCAAGAAAGGAGTTTGCACGCGCCTTTGTTTTGGGTGCTACTTCCATTGGAATCTTTGTTGCCGCCTTAATTGGTTTAGCAACAGAACCTGAATTAAGGAAACATTGTGAAGATGTTTTAATGGCCAAGGATTTGTGTTTGACAAGAAATGTAAACGGTTGGAATGCAAGTCTTTCTTGTCGCAGCTTGTAGGAAGTGGGAGTCGGAAGCGGCGAAGCAATGGAAGCGTTGCATTGATATTATTTTTTTCAAATACCGAATAAAATGTTGTCAAGTTTAACCAAATTTACTTCAATACACCCAATATTTTTTATAAGAATCAACTGAAAAATTTAGTGCAAGCCTTATGTTTCATAAATTTGCCGCCTTAAGCGATTATTTAATTTATTGCAATTCTTCAATTACTTTCACACTTCAACTTAAGCACTCTTAGAAAACGATTCTTTAACCAACACTGAGACCAACTATCAAGGTACAGGGCCGAAGACACAGGACAACAACCATTGAATGCATGGATTTATCCTTTATCTTCTCTTTGATTGGATGCTGACAATTTTTTTTTCTGTTTGCAGAACAAAGCTTTATCACGGGAACTTGCTCATGAAAATATTGTAGAAATGCTGAACAGTGATTGAATTTTTGGTGTTTAGGGGATTTTTAACTTCATGATTCTTACCTGGTTCTTATAAAAAGTACTGTGTGCATTACCAAGTCGAAACTTTTAATTTTCCTTTATGTTAAACTTAATCAGTGCATCACTGAAAGGCATAAAGAGAAATGAAAACCTCAATAAGCAGTTACATCAGTGTTGCAATCCTCAACCTTTGGTTGGAAACTCAACGGTACTGTTTTCCCCTATGCAATGTTATTGCCCAACCCCGGGGAAAGCTTAACGATCAAATTGCCAGTCCCTGGAGGACCCCTTGCGAAACAATCATTCAACACCTCATCTTCTTCTCTGCTCATTTATGCAAAATTACCACTACAATGGAACTTTCAAATGTTTTTTGACTTGAAGATATACATAAGAACTAGTAGTAGTAGTATTCATAGATTAGTGAAGTGCGTTCGATAGTTTAAAGGTTGGAGAGGATGGTGATTTTTCTAGCACCGTGCTAGAGCAATTGAAGTTAGTCCTGTGTAAAAACAGTTATTAATGCACAAACAAGAAGTCAAATAATAAACTGTTCTCCTGTCTTTTAGTAACGAACTATTTTCAAAGTAGAAAAATAGTGTCAGTGTTTGCTCCGGAAGGCTCTTACACCGGCACCCAGACCCTCTCGGAGAAATCCAAGATGGCATCAATTTGGATCAACCACAAAATCGAGATTTTTTCCGCATGCTCAAGATTATGATTGCGTTCTCCTGATGTCGAATGCAATTATTTTTTAACATAATTATTTTTATATATATAATTATATTAAATATCATTAAATTCAAATATTATATTACACAGAGGCAGTTAACCCATGACTCTGCATATTTCAAGTAAAAAAATTTCTTGCATCTTAAAATGGTTATGATACCGATTTTGAAGGGGAAAGGGGATGCAATGAGTTGCAGGGGATATAGGGGAGTGAAGTTGCTAGGACATGCAATGAAGATTGTAGAAAGGTGCTAGAGAGGAGATTGCGGCATATGGTGAAAGTGGATGAGATACAATTTGGTATTATGCCAGAGAAGGAACGATAGATGCAGTGTTCATTTTGAGAATGAGGAGGTTACAAGAGGAATACTTAGACAAGGAGAAGTTGTATATGTACTTCATTGACCTGGAGAAGGCATTTCACAGGGTCCCGAGGAAGGTATTGGAGTTGGCAATGAGGAACAGAGGTATAACAGAGGTAATGGTGAGAGTAGTGATTAGTTAATTGTATAAAGGTGCAAAGACAAGAGTCACAGTTGGGCTAGGGTTGTCAAGGAGTTTGAAGTAAAAGTTGGTGTGCACCAGGGATGCGTATTAACACCGTTGGTTTTTCCAATTGTGGTTGACAAGGTTACAGAAAATGTGAGAAATGGTTTGATGAATGAGATGTTGTAAGCAGACAACTTGGTTCTGGTGAGTGAAATGATGGAGGGACTGAGGAAGAAGTTCTGGAAATGGAAGGAGGCATTTAAAAGAGTAAGGGGCTGAAGGTGAACCTCAGGAAGACAAAAGTGGTACTGAGTGGGGCAGAAAGTGAAGTGTCTGTAAGTAAGGTAGATCCATGTGGTATCTGTGGGAAGCAAGTTATGACAAATGCAGTGTTGTGTGTGAAATGCAGGAAATGGATCCATGAAAGATTTTGGACAGCCTGAATTATTGGTGGTGTTCAAATACCAAGGGAAATGACCTTGTCTGATTCTAGTGTCATTTCTGCAAATTGCTCCTGGGCACCAGTGACAATTTTGTCACCACTTGGATCAACAAAATGGTGTGTGTCCACCCAGCCACCATCTTCATCAGGTTCAACAATGGCTTCATTTTCTTCCTGGTGCTCCATCTGTTTACATCTCTTATAGCAGGGCACTGTGAAAAAAATACATAATTATTATAAATTTAAAAAATTGTGCCAAAAACTATTTGTAGTATTTGTATCTGGTCTTGTTTGCTTGAGTCCCACTTTTACACATCTCCTTATGCACATCCTTCTTTCTTGCTATCACTTCCTTCACATCCTCGAGTCCCCTTCATCTCTCCTCCCTTTTTTCTTCCTACATACTTCATCGCATGCCTTTAAAACCCGTTCTTAAAACATTTCCACAACGCCGATGCATTGAGTGCTTACCAGTTCTTCTACTTTTCCTTCAAATCTTGCCCATGTATTGTCTTCCTTCAGCTTCCAAACCTTCCTTCTTTCAGTCGCTTCCTTTCTCACCACCTTCTTCACCTTCTTAACCAGATCCGTGACCACCAGCCTGTGCTGAAGCTCACCTGGGATGACCTTCACATCTCTTAGATACTTTCTACTTTCCTTTACCACCAGTACAAAGTCAATCTCAATCCCATTTTCCCCTGCACTGGAAACCACTTTCCTCTTCTCCCATTTTCTGAACAATTTGTTTGCCACATCTTTCCTTCCACACTTCTCTCCCAAATTCCATTTCCTCCATGTACAACCTCATAATCCTCAATCCATTTCCAAACATGTCCATTAACCCTTTGACTTACACAGATGCCTGGAGGGCTCGTAAAATATGGTACTCAGTTAAAAAATCAAATCTTCCTTAA
>JANCMA020122068.1:0-14563 GCA_024336925.2 Zoanthus solanderi
AGTTGGAATAGGATAAGTTATCTAAGGTCATTAACAAAAATTTCATTTAAAAGAAAGTTGAAAGAAATATTTCTTGAACTTCTTGAAATGAAAGACATAATTTATTGACGTACTGGCAATACTGTAGGTTATAAAATAGAAAATTACCATATGGAAATGGACTCTTATTAATCATTTATCAAGTACATTGGTCTTCAATCCACACTGATAATCATAATATCACATTTTGATAAGATTCCATTAATTAAAGTTATAAAATGTTTATCTAAAAATTAATGTAAAAGTTTATGGTAAAGTGCATGACAGATATCATATACCCCCACGAGTGACCTGCCTCAAATAGCTATGCTACCTGGAGGCTTAGTTTGTAAGGGGCCACGTGTCCTATTCTCAGTCTACCTCAACTACGATCTAAATAAGATGCTTTGTATTTCTGAAATAAAGTACACAGGAAGACCATACACAGGGAGACCATACACAGGGAGACCATACACAGAGACTATACGCAGGGAGACCATACACAGGGAGACCATACACATGGAGACCATATGCAGGGAGACCATAAGCAGGGAGACCATACGCAGGGAGACCATAGACAGGGAGATCATATGCAGGGAGACCATACGCAGGGAGACCATACACAGGGAGACCATATGCAGGGATACCATAAACAGGGAGTCCATACACAGGGTTAACCTCAAGGTGTACCTTCTAAAATTCTAATTGTGATTTTTTTTTATTGTGAAATAAACTCGAAAAAGTATAATATTATTATTAACCTAAGTTCAAGCAGGAATTTATTTTCTTTTTTTCTTAAAATTACAGCCCAAATCCGTCTCTGTAAGGTTGGAAAACAGGTACATGGGTTTCATCCTTAAGGATAAACTCTCATACTCACTTTATCAAATTTAAACATCTTTTAAAAACATTGTAGCACAAAGAGTAACATGTCAATCATCAGTTAATTTGCCACAAAATGAAAAAACAATTACCTAGAAAATTATCAAGATACATAATTATTTTGAGTGCTAAATCCAATGCTAATCAGTTGAATTAATTAATTACCATCGGAGTGTTTCACATCAGCTTTTATCCACTCAAACTGGTTTTCTAGGTCAAGAGAGGAAATGTATTTTCCATGACGATCAGTTACTTGTACATGGTAATAGTTCCCACCACAGATCACAACAATGTGCTCCTGCTCTGTGTGTTCATAGTGAACTATTTCATCAACATCCACTCTGGGGATTCTAGATCAGGAAAAAAAATGGCATGACGGGAATGTTGCTAGGAATGCACTCCACTCCCATTTCAACATAGCCCACTCTTGATGGTCGCCAATTGAATGAAGAAGATGCCAGAGGTATTAACAAAATAAACACTACATATATATACAATATAGCCGATCCATTGTAAAACATTAAAATAAACTGACTATTTTAAATACCTCCCAGCATCAGTTTTCATCATATTCTTTATATATGGTGAAAATTAAATCGTGCACCAAATTATATCTTTTGATCTTTTGATTCCAGAAATATAAAATTAAAGTTTTCTTATAGTAATGACTTCATTTATGTGTCAAGTAATATCTAGCTGGCCAAAGGCCTACTAATTGGCCATGGGGGAACAACCTTGTATATTAAGGTGGTTGATTGGAGACCTTTCACATGGCAGACAGACACTTATAAACACATATGTCTCTGAGGGCCAAGGTACATTTTAATGTCCTAATCCAAGAAAACACAAACGTCTAACCATTTGCCAATATCAGAGCAAAGACAACACATTTTTATCAATTAGTTAAGGACCCTGAGTACGTGTTGTTCTAATCAAACCTGAGCTTCTAGCTGAATAGACTGCCACCTTATATTTATGAACTAGGCTATTGTACCAGATGAAAATATCAACATCACCAATTAATGTATTTACATTGGTTTAAGGAGTCAGAAACATCTTTGTCCTGCCAAAGTGGGTTAAAGGCAGCCAGTATAATTAATTGGTGTCATGGAACTCATGAACTTTATAATACAAGTAAAGTAATGGGTTGGAGTGGGATAAAAGTCCATATCCAAACACATCTGGAGTTGTCTTTTATACCTGGTTGTCTTGAAAGTTCTTTCATACTGACTCATACAGATGGGAATTGTATTTCTGATCAGAAGTGGTAACAATGTTTCTTTTTCCATTTCATCTCTGTACTTGAGGAAAAAATAGCAGATTGTCGCTGCCCTTGAATTGTAAGCAAGAACAAAATTTATGTATAATTACGTGTCAATAGTCTTATATAGCATTAATTATATATTAATGATAAATTCAAATTTCTGTATATCCCTTTTTCTACTTCTGAGACCAAATCCCAGTGTACAAGAAAGATCAGCCAGGCTCTCTGTTCTAAAATTCTTCTTTTTTCTCAGGTTCTGTTCTCAAACTTGCGAGATCCTAATATAATAAACTCATTTGCAATTTTTTCATGACTTTGAAAACCTAAATTAGTGTAACTGAAAATCCTTAAGGTTAAATTTGTGGGCCACCAATTAATATTGGTTAATTTTAAAACAGACATTTTAAAGTTCTCAAGAAAAGAGTCTCTGCATGAATTTCTGTAGTATGTGTTTTAAAGGTGTATGAGGGTCTTGGTCTACAAGATGTTAAGGTGTTGGACTAAGCTACACTAAACCCTTTTCCAAGCCCAGTGGCTCATTTGAGCCTGAATGCTTATCTCTGGTTTCCATGGTGTTAAGTAAGCAGATGAGAGTCTGACTCCCACTGGTTAGCTCCCCCTGCAGGTTAGCTCCCCCTGCAGGTTAGCTCCCCCTGCAGGCTAGCTCCCCCTGCAGGTTAGCTCCCCCTGCAGGTTAGCTCCCAGCAGATGGTGCCAGTACTCATTTACCTAACCCAGAAGGATGGAATTGCTGATTTTTACAAGTCTCAGCTACAATTTGAGAGGTGTTTGCAAGTTTTATCAGTCACTTTTTATTTCTTGTTAAAGAATGACATCAAGAAGTTGATAAACCTACCTTGCACACTGTTCCCTGGTTGGATACCAACACTGATCTAAGCAATAGTAGTTACTATTGATTGGTAATGGTGATCGACCCATTAAATGAACATACTTTTCCCACCAATCAGTATGGTAATTGGGTGCCCACCAAGACTTCAGGTGCAGAATAAACTGCAGCTTAGGACCAAGGTTCTGCTCAAACTCCTTCAGTGCAACATAATTTGAAAGAGCAACAATTAAAATTAAGGCTATACTATAGAATGCTGGGATATCGCAACTTCAGCAATTTATTACTGCGCATAACTGATTCTTTAAAAATCTCTGTGCGATTCAAATCATGAACAAAGTGGCTCAGCTAGGCCTGTGTGGTCCTGTATTTTGTAGTTCCCCCAAATTAATGTTAAGGGGATCGAAGGGGCTTAAAAATACATTCTGAAATGTTTCACATTTCTATAATCACAAACAAAGTACCTGTCTGAGTTACTCCCGTGAAACATAAATTTTGCTATGTCTCTCTACTATCCCTCAATCTTAAGTCCATCCTCTAGTTACAGCTGTATTAATTCTTTTGTTGTAATTCTAATTTATTTAAGTTAAAAAATCCCAGTTAACCAGACCTGTCAATTAATGTCACACATTTTGCCTGATTATCATGCATTTTTTACAACATGCTTTTATGCAGGTATTCAAACATTTTAAACAGATTTTACTAAAACTGGACCTGATCAGTATGCAGCTATTGGTGTTCTTATGGTAGCTCTGGTATCCTATTAATTCCCAAATGAAGGTTATACTGACTAGACCTTTATTATGAGCAAGGTCAGTGTATGGATCTTGTAGAAATTTTTCATGTAACACTTCAGTGAGCAAAAAGATGAGGAAAGATAAACAGCCTGGGTGCGAGGTTGTATTGAAATATGGCCACCAAGTTGAATTAAAAGGGAAAGAAACGAATTTGTTCTGTTCAGGGTTCTTGGTTTGAAGATGACAAGTTTAAAGACATGATTCAAAAAAGGAATAATATTGATACATTCGTAGTTCATGTCACTGATTTTGATTTTACAACCTTGACAGGTCTGGTTAACTGGCCTTTTTTAAGAATGCAAAATAACATTATACTTGTAACTAGATTCGTACCTTAGCTAACGTCTCTATCTCATTGTACTCGGCCTGATCGAGAAGATGCTTAACAGATTTGAGATAGCCCTGTACAGTATCTTTCAATGATGATGATGCTGGTTAGGATTGTGATAATGATGACAATGGCATTAATGATGATGCTGGTAAAGATGCTGGTGATAATGATAATGATGAAGCTAATTATAATGATGAAGCTTTATAATGGCTTCAAAAGTGATGATGATGGAAACAATGTAAATAATAAAATTTGAAGTTGCTCTTACCTTGGCTAATACCTCCATCTCATTGTACTCAGCCTGATCAAGAAGATGCTTAACAGACTTGAGATAGCCCTGTACAGTATCTTTCAATGGAGGTACTGGCATTCGGGGGAGACTGTTCTGGTAACTATACAGTCTTGGATGGGTGCCACTGAACAGCCGAACCAATCCACCCCATGCAAGAGTAAGAATGCCCTGAGATCTTGGTGTTTCATCTGATATTTAACATTTAGGTCATGTTAGAAAGATGAGAGAAATATTGGAAGTTTAAAAGGTATATAAAGAAAAATTGGACCTAAGAAAATGTTTGAAGTGAAGAGAAATGTACATGGGAGGGCTAAGATGTTTTGAATTTAGTGAAGCAATAGGCAGAATAATGAAGAATGGACAAGAGCCATCAACCATCCAACCATGTAGAAAACAATAATGAAAAAGTTTAAACAAGATGATTATACTGACTTATACTAACACATTTATAATAATAAGAATAACATACTCCCAATTTAATTTACCCAAGACAACAATAATAAACTTATGGCATTATATCCCAACTTTTCTTGATTTGCTAAACTGAGTAGCTAATCTACAACTTTATGTATCATTTCTTTGCTCTTTTCTAACCATTTTAAAACTTGATGTTAAGACACCACTAATTCATGAAGTTGCTTATTTGTGTGCCCACGTTATCCTTTTACAGTGGTTTTTGCAGTCAAGGTCAAGTCATCAATGCATGCAGTGCAATTTAAAACTTGAATGTTGAGTTTAAAACTTGAATGAAAGAACAAAGTTGGTAAAGTATGTTCACTCTGTTGTTGTAGCAAATGTAAAGGAATCGTGCAAACACCTACTATGGACTTCTAATATCAAATGTTAAATTACTGGACTGAGTATATATCTTCTTGTCTGGAATACTTTACAATCAGTTAATATTAGGATGATATACTTTTCCTAATTATTTGATCAAAACCAACCAATCTTGAGTTTCAATATACTCATCATCATCATTGGTTATTTTATATTAAAATGCAGTGTCGGCATTGTCCACTTGAGTAAACTGCCATTGAGAACTCTTGCTTGCTGCACTCTTCATGGCTAATCGAATGCCTGATCTCCATGCCTTTCTATCCTGCAGGTTCAACGACAACAGCTTCCACTGCTTCCGGTCACATTCCGTCAGTTCCTACCAGGACATCTTCGGCCACCCGAGACCACGTCTTCCCTCCAGTGACAAATCACGGGTGCTCTTAATTACCCCATTGGATCGCTCAACATGACCATACCATCGGAGTTGGCACTCTCTCAACACTAGCTCAAGATCCTGCAACCCAACCTTCTCCAGCAGATCACGAGAACACAGTATAAAATCAATTTTTGTTTCTGCTCCTCCATTCTTGTATGTACATGTCCTTTTTAAATAACATATTTATCACTCTCAGCTCTTTACTTTGGCATAGTTCCAGTATCCTTTCTCCTTCCTAATTTCTCACACCAAATCCATGTGCACCCATTATAACTTCTTTAAAACCTCCTCTATCCTCACCAATGTGACCATTTAGGTCACCAGCAAAAGGTGGTATTTCTGATTCCGCCACTGTTGTCTCATTATCCAGCATACCCAAGAAAGCATCCTATTTTCTGCTTCTACGCTACCTATTGCAGTTGTGGTGCATAAAATGCAGCCAAACCTTTTGCATCCTTCTCGTTTGTACTGTACTTCTTGTACATAACATAATTATGTCTATCTTTCTCCTTGCCAGTATCTCAACAACTTCTCTGCTCCTCTCCACCATCGATCCAACATTCATTGTACTTACTTTCAGCTCTCCTCCTTCACTTTTGTCATGTCTGGATGTATTTAACCCAGAAATTCTTTGCACCCTCTGCCCACTAAAGGGCTGCCGGGGACTGGGGACCATTTTGTTGTTATCAGTAGTCATTTATAGTTAAGGCAGATATTTTGCAGGTAGCATGCCGTTGTTTACACTAATCACAGGTATCAGCAGTGGGCCTATCCTTTGCTTGTATAAGACATAACCTGTAAGGCAGCAGGTGGTGGTTTGGATTTAAAGTTTTTTTTCTCCTAGCCTTTGCCTGATTAGGCATACCCTACAAGGTATCAGGGACCCTAGACAGGTACTATCACTCCAGGTCAGAGGGGACCTGCAAACAATGGCTGATTAAAGGGTAAACTCCATTTTGCTACAACTCTGAAAGCCCCCAATCAGAACCTCACCACCGAGTGCAGTCTATTGTCATGCCCAGGACATAGATTTGTGAATAAGCTAAACTAATTATATTACTTTGAATGTTTATGTTCCTGTAGGTCAGTCAAATTATATTCTATATTTATTTATTAAAATACTATTAATGTAAATATAGCTGTCAGTTCAAAGCAAAATAATAACACAATGGAAAAACAAAGAATGTATTGACAATACTTACATGTGAACAGGAAAGTAGCTCACACATAATGTAATGGTCAAAAATAAACTTTCCTTTCTTTAGTCTATCTTCCTGTGTTTGCAGTTTCTCATACTCCTTTATCTAAAAATAAAAATATAAAATATAGATTAGGTACATTTAAACCTATTTTCTAAAACAATATATCTATACCATTATATATTCAATAATGGATTATATAGTTCTATCTAATAAACCAAAGACCTTATTACTTATTACAATAAAAGTTATAATAATGATAAAATGTGAACATGGAATAAACGAGTATAAGCATTAAAAAAAAAAAATTGACTCGCGCTCATCACAGCCTCAAAGTACAGAGGTAGCACAGCTCAATGAGGTCGGACCAAAAGCATATATAGGCACCCCTGGCTGCCGCTATACGGACCATGCATGACCTTGGAGCACAGCCTCAAGGAGGGAGGAAAACCGCAGTACCCAGTGAAAAACCCTCGGAGTCAGATAGAGATGGACAAATCTCTGCCCACATGCAGAACCTGGGAGTTGATCCCAGGTCGTAGAGGTGGGAAGCGCGAGTTATTACCACTACGCCAACCTGACTCCCCAAAAATTAAAGATGACAACTATCATCACAATGACAATATATTAATTTATCAAGTGCCCTTCAAAATTATTTAAACTGTTCACTTCTTAGTGTCATACTTCTGCTAAACATTTTGAAATAGTGAGCTTTTTTGTTACCTTGGATCTTTATGGCTCAGTAACTGGCTATTATGTACCAAAAAGAGACTCATTAAAATAATTTAAAATATCCAAAATAAAATAGTAAGCACTAGTAGTATATATTATCACTGATAAAGAGAATGCCCTGTCGACCAGGAAACATACTGGTATATTAGAGAATATAATGTCTGTGGTTGACAGATTGTCCAAAAAATGAACAGTTGACCGAGAATCGAAGCTTCTTGGGCAACTCCAACTGTGAAATTTTGGGGACAATCTACCAGCCAAGGCCATTATATTCTCCAATATACCAGCAAACTAGGAAGGGGTTTATTTATTTTATAACCCTTCTCTTGAATCCGCTACAAAAAAAATTTGTGTGAACTCGGCCAAACCTTTAAAGACATTGCTGCATATTTTGTGCTTTTTTTATATCTCCTGGCAGGGCTCTGTAAACAAGGATTTTAATAGCTTTGCTGCTAGTTTTAGCAAAATGGTTTTCTTTAATTTCCATTAAAATGTTAAATTTTCAAAATATTTGTTTTGTGTACAAATGGCAGAAATAATCATATATATATATATATATATGTGTGTGTGTGTGTGTACATGTTATTTCCTTTGGTTATTGGTGCAGTCTGTCCGTGGATCTTTTGTGACATTGATTAATATATTGCTCGTTAAGATGTTAAGTAATTATTACTTGTAGTAATTTCATACAATCTATTAACTTTCGATCTGCCACTAATGCCAGTTGATCACTACTTAAACCAAAACTATCTACATGCCCATAAATATCATTTTTGAAAGATTTTCTTAATTAAACTATTGGGAGAAACATATATCTGATTATTCCACTATTTTCACTTTTATGAAAAACACTTGTAAGAAACCTCACTTAAAAATGCTGCAAGTATTAAACCTGTTTACATTTATGAATCATTTTAAGATGTTTTCGCCCTTGTGAGAAACAATCACATAGTTCTAAAAGAACAAAATTGAATAAATACATCTTTACGAAGGTAATCATATACAAGAAAAAATAAAATTTGAAAATAAACATTGATAATAGTTTATAACAAATGCAAAAAAATGGGAGGGAAATTTACAATGTAATTAATGAATCAGTGGGTTTTTTGTAATAGTAGAGTCGATATATACATCCTCAATGTTAAGAATTGTGGCAGAAATCAGCTTGAGCAAACGAAAACAATACTTGTTATGATAAAAGATGTAGAAAGATAACACTCAATTTTCAAAAAAAACTTTTAAAAACCAAACAAACATAACAATTTCCAAAAGAAACTCCTGTTTAGTTCAACCATATTATTGTAACATTTTATTTTTATTTTTTTTTAACAAAATCTTGAAGCAAAAAAACAAAATGTGATAAAAAAATCCTTGAAAGTGTACAAAACTTTGGACCTGTTCAAACAAAGAATAGCCAAACAAATAACGCTCTTGAACGATGATCCGAATTTCTAACGTATAATATAAACAAAATCGGGTTGAAGTTACATGAATATTACCAAAATTACCGCCATAAGGAAGTGCAAACAACTACAAATCATTAAATATATTTCACAAAAGATTATCTGAAAAAGTCAAACGACAAAAATTATCCAAGTCAATTTGAAATGAATACAATTTCACGCACGAGTCACGGTGACATCCGCTAATGTAGCTGTGTTCTTCCAATTAAGTTCTGAACTGTTCTGTAACATACAAAACTTTTGTTTTTTCTTTGTTTACCATATACCATTAACTTGAAATAGATTTCAGAATCAGTCAAAAATGCAAATTTTGTGTTCATAAATAATTAAATAGTCATGCAAAATCTCAATAAAAATGAATATTATTGACAAGTAAAGTTTAGTACCGGCAAAATGTTCACAACTATCTGAAAATGTTTAAATGTTACAAGAATTAAAAACATTTTATAAGTTCTTGTATATTCAATTCTGTAACAACAAAACTTGCAATAAAAAGCAATGAGATCAGCAGCTTGAGAAAACTTGTTTATTCGGTCAATCCATGAATGTTTAAATGAGCAACATAGATATTTAAATGACATATATGTAGGTTTTTGTCCGTTTTCTAAAAATCAAAACTTTTCTAGAATTAAAATGCAAAAAACCCACCACGGAATAAGTTTAAAATAGAGCAAATTTAAAAAGAGAAGTTGTTAATATTTAGGACAAGGAGACAACCGAATGAGTAAAACTGGCTACACTGAAAAATTGTACAAAAACTGGATAAGGACAACACGACACAATCAAAAATTATTACCTTTACTACTGTTGATAGAAATAATCACGCAAACTCAAAAAAAAAAACTGTTTTGGTTTTTTCACGAGAAGCGGCCACAAATTCTAATAAACTCAATGTAAACGTGTATTTCACCTGTCCTCTAGGCACGAATGCGAAACCGCTTCGCATATCTGTGTCTATAAAGCGAAAATTAAAACTGTTTTCTGGTGCGTTCCAGGATAGCACTGATACACTGTAGCGATGGATGTGTCACAAAAGTATGGGAAGTGATAACTAAAGACTGGTCTTTTCAGACTAACGGTTATTTCATGCGCACTTGTGGCTGGGTTAGGAGGCGTCGAGCACTTTGCATAATTTATTGTGTGTTCAATTTTTGAGAATAAGAGCTCAACTTGCGAACACAGGAACTTTTAGTCGTCTCCTGTGAGCTATCCGGCAACTGACTCTCTATTGAAGGAAAAAGGAAGCTACAATTTGCTGCAACGGCGAAATACTATTTCTAAACTACCTACAAGCAGTATTCTCTATTTTTATCGAATCATACTGGTAAATATGGCAGGGATAGACGAGCTCAGTACATACTGTTCCAAAATTATTCCAAACTATTGAGCCGCTAAGAAATAATACTTCATTCAAGAAATAAATGGCTTGAAACTCCAGAAGACAATTTACACTCAATTTTCTTTCCACTAATATATGAACGCAACTGCGTAAGGCCGAGCCATTATTTACAAGTACAAATTAAAGCATGCAGTAGTAACAGAAACGAGAACAAACATTTAACTTACTTCTTCGTAAAATGCCAGTTGTGGTACTCGTTCATCACACTGCATTTCGCAAAATTCCTTGAACAATAAATACCCTACCAATGAAAACAAAGAGATCAAGGGCAAAAAATAAAAATTAAACCAAAGTTACAACTGTCCGGCACTTAAAAACAGCGATATTTTGTGGTGGTAACTCGGTCGCAAATACATCATCAATCGACTTATCTGAAAGCTTAATATTTAGATTTTCCCACAGCCTGGCCAAAATCGTAACTCACCTAATCTTTGGTCAAATATCTTGTCGAATGTAACCTCACCACGTTCCGTAAGATACTTCTGCATGACATGATAAACACTGCAAGTACAGATAGGATGGATTATATTCTTGGGAAGTGACTTCAACGCTTTCAAGTACAATACAGTAGACATGAAATTCAAAAATGGAGCATCAGAAATACGCACGAAGGGTCCGGCAGGGTGATCTTCTTGCTTGCTCTAGCTGCCGGTGTCGATTTAGATTTTTCCATCGCCATTAGATAGGAAACGTCCGCCAGCACAGCTTCTAAATCCGCCATCTTGGCTGGCTGATGTGGTTTATGTTGCAAGTTGTGTCGCAGGGATGGACATTTGCAAACCCTTGATTATAGTTCTCTGGCTTGTCATTGGTTCAGGAAAATTATATCACGTGATACTACAAAACAACATGGCGGTTGCGCTTGACTTGAATATGTTTTTGTAGAGTAATCTTTTCTGTTTTTCTTCACTGGAAATCGAAACATTTTCGGAAGATAATATTTCATTTTCTTGACTCGCACTATTTGATGATTGAATCTTCAGACAATTAAAATTATTTTGAGTTCGTTTCATCTCGTGTCTCGATAGGAAATGTTTATCTGAGACTGAATTCATTAGTTCTCAACGTATGCCATCTAACGGGAAATATAGTTCTAAGCTAAATAAATGTATGTTTTAATCCAACACTTTTTAAAGCCTCATCCCAAGCGTTAATATAACACAAACATTTGAATTACTTTTTTAAAATGTTCAGCGCTGGCAAGTCCACACGTGAGAGGGCTGTATTTGTTTTGAAAACAGATCCATTCCCGATTATCAGTTTATATAGTATTATTAGATATACAGTTAATATAGTATTAGAAATTAATATTTATTGCTAAACACCATTCTCTGCTTGCCAAAATGTAATATTCTTTGTTTAAAAAAATTTTCATATGTTTCGTTGACCTATTCTATCTATTTCAAGTACTTTTTAAAAGCTTTTGTTGCTGTTGTACGTTGTTAATTAACAGGTTTGACGATTTTAAGGTCTTATCAATCAATCAATCAATCAATCAATCAATCAATCAATCAATCAATCAATCAATAAACTTTATTCATGTGTCTATGTGTTTAGCCTAAAAGACTAATTGGGGACACAAACTAAAATTTAAATAGAATAAAATATATATATATTTGAATAAATAATTCAAATATAATATTTAACTGCTTAAATATTTAACTGCTTAAAGGTAACTTATTAGTTTTGTTTGACAATTCAACCCAAATAAAAACATGTTAATGGACATGGAAGAAATTTGTCCATTCAGGGAATTTATGAATTTGAGATGTGACTAGGCAAAACTGTATTATGTGCTATTGCATAACATGAAAACCACTGCAATAAAATGGGTTTTAAAATACTTAAACTGTAAGTAACATGGTTAATTAAATAAAATTGGGCAGTGATAAGCTAAATTTTGAGTTTCCTCGTATTTTCCGACAGATAATTGATAATGAATAAGGATACTTACTCGTAATTTGCGCTGCCCACGTCTCTGTTGCTGATGGTACTGCAATGTACTTCCTTCCGCTTCAGTTTTCATTTTTTAGTTTTGTAGGTTGCTTCAATGGCATCTGTAGAAAAACAAACTAAATAAGTAAATGCTCATATCGAACAGATGTCAGATTAATAGTATAAGTTACAATTTTGATTGGGTCAAAGAATCTATAGTTTGCTAGCATTTGGTTAAAACAGAATTCTATTTAAAGGGTCAGTGTCTTTTAGAAGTAAACTGTGATAGACACTGTCAAATGCCTAAATTCTTGAGTTTTTGCTTTATTGTATAATTGTTTAAAGAATGTGATGCTTTAAAAACTCCAATTACTAGGCAAGCTTAATTCTTCAAAAATAAAATCATTTATTGAAGAAAATTTGAAATCTGCTAGTTTACAATACCTTCAACTCTTCTTGTGGTACATTTTGGTTCTCTTTTAATATTTCCAAATAGCATAACCTCCTGCCTAAGGATTTCCATGATGCTTGCATTTTCTGTATCTGTGATCGTATCACAAGTAAAGTTGAAAATAAAATATTACAACTGTATCACTCAGCACAAGAAAAAACAATGTTGAAATATCAAAGCACAAAACTATTTAAAAATCAAAGTTATTTTAGTGCTGAAATTAGTGGTCATCCAACATGAGCAAAAAGTTTACCAGGCAACTAATTTTTTGCTAAAACTAAGAAGCAACTTGCCCAAAGTATATACAACGGACAACGCAGTGAAACCAAGAAAATAAATTAGGGAAAAACATTTACATGATGGTTTTTATTATTAATGTCTGATAATGTGAAGTTATTAATATTTATTTGGGAAGTTAAGTGGTTTCCTATCTTTTGGTATCTACAAAATTTACACAACTTTGGCAGCTTACTTCTTTGTTGTGTCCCATTCCAGCCCTAGGGCATTGAGTTTTCCCCGCACATGGTCCTGCCAAGTGGTAGTAAAACTTGTTAGTGGTGAAAATACAAAGCTTGAAAGATTTATGATACAATTATAATGACAGTTATACTGATATGACAGAGTCCAGTATCGAAGACGAAATCAATAAATAGATTCCCTTAAAACATAATTCATTTTCAAAACAAGATTCAAATATTCACAACAAAATGACTACACAGGATTTCACATGTACTTTCAACGTGACAATAAAATTCAATAAAATCCTTTTCTTTCCATCCCCCGACAAAACGCCATCACAAAAGCTGATCCATCCCTCATATATAAAAGAACTGGTGTCCACGTGTGCGGCCTTGTTTATTTTGTAAAAATTTGCAATGTGCTTCACCTAAACTTCAATTTTAATATCATTATTTTTGAAACAACTTATACCTGACGAAACAGCAAGCAAGTTTTGTGATAACTTTGTTTAGATCTTTCAAAATTATTTAAATAGGTAAAGATGAATGACTCACCAAGAGGTCGGCATTTCTTTCCTTTCGCTGCTTCTTGCCCCCCAACTTTTCCGGTGTCGTTACATTGACCTCGGTCATCCTTGCTTCTAGAAGGTCCATTCTTGCTTTTAAAGCATTGAAGCCATCCTGGATCTGTTTTTTTAAAGCTTCCCCCATGGACATTAGTTTCCCAAGAAGCTCATCGGCTAACGTGGAATGGTTTCCTTCTATGATTATCACTGAATCCTTAATTTCTTCTATTTGTCGTGCGAGCGTGCCATTACTGGTAATTTCCAGATTTTTCTCGAAAAATCAATCGAAATTCTGACCCATTTTGTGAATTCGCTGGCAGTTTGTATTTTTGCTTTTAACTTTCAAGACGTACTAAATTATTTACATCGAATGGGGCCGAATGTCAAGACGAAAGCAAAAGTGTCTGTTTGAAGAACGGTCAGTCGAAACTTTTCTGTGTGACTGGCTAATATGAGCAATCTGTTTTCCCGACAAATATTTTGATTGGTGGAATACTAGCAGTGTTCACGTGCTTTTTCCACGAGGCATAGTGTGCGTGAGGAAGTTAATGAATTTTATTGAATTTGAAGAAAGCGAAGGGGTTGTACATCTGAAGGATGGATTGTGAAGTTTTAGACAACACTGGAGAAGTTTCAAGGCAGGGTTGTCAAAAAGTTTTTAAGTAGATGGAGATAAAGAGAAAGTAGATGGCACTGGGTGTCGGAGACACCCCAGA
>JANCMA020122166.1:0-14557 GCA_024336925.2 Zoanthus solanderi
ATTTGCAATTCACTGATTATGCGGTGCGATTATTTTGGAAATAAACATTATTATTATTATTATTATTATTACTATTATTATTATTATTATTATCATCATCAAATTGCTCTTAATTATCATTATCATCCTTTCGCATTCACTTGAGTTGCCTACATAACATCTTTGTCATAATCTTAAACATCCTTCCGTGACTCCATATAAAAATAGGGCACCAAGAATGTAGAGAATCACCGACGTACTTCAAACTTTTGTTTTAAAAAAATTTAAGTTGTTTAAAATGACAATGCAGATTAATTTTTTGGTCGTGTTTCTCTTTTTAGGCAGGGTGCGCTCAAAAAGCACAAACAAGGAAAGAGATGCCCAATTATCCCAGCTTGTTGAACCAATATGTAAGAGTTCATTGTCACACTTTCACGTTTAACAAACTTGCAATGGCATCTGTCGGATGACTTCAGCAATCTTTCAAAGTCTTTACCCGGGTAAAAAATTAGAAAACAGAAAAGTATGGATAAAAAGAGAAAGTATTGCTTGTTCTTGTCTTACTCTAAGGTGCCTGACGGCATATAATAAACACAATGCGCTATATATAAATAATTCGTTTAGCTTCGACAGCAGTTCAAGTATGATTTGGTAGATAAGATTTGAAATACAATCTTCGACAGGATGGTTTGAAACACTTGTTATTTTTTGTTTCGCCTATAGCTAAGTTTTACCTCCTCACAAAATGTAGTTTTCCAAGAGTATATTTTCTGGGTAATTTGTCACCCCTACCTCGCTGCAAATTTACAACCCTTTCTACAAAGAACATGTAACTTACTGTTAGTTGCTTTGCTACCCTAGCTAAATTTTCCAACATTGTGGGAGAGGGAAGTTTACTCGTGAATGTTCTAGATATTTGGTCCTCAGGTATCTTGAGATTGTTATGGTAAATAATTGAAATTATTTGTTCTTGTTTTCGTAATTATCCAGACATATAAAAGTTGTTTTGAAGCATCCATTGCAGCTTCAACCTACGATGACAACCAACCATACGAAATACTGAACAACTCTGGAATCTCGCGTGTAACGTTTTCCGGTTCCGGGCTATATAACTTTAAACTGAAAGTACTTCAACCAAACTTGAGGTAAGATATGAGGCATCGGGAGAATTGTTCAATATCATTTAAAAGAAATTGTTAAATTGATATTGATAATGATTCTGATGATATTGATGTGGCGGCAATGATGATGAGATGACTATAATGATGATCATTATGAGATGATGATGATGATGATGATTTGATGGTAATTATAAGATGCTGCTGCTGGTGATGATGTTTCTGCTGCTGCTGATGATGCTTGTTGCTGATGATGCTTGTTGCTGATGATGCTTGTTGCTGATGATGCTTGTTGCTGATGATGCTTGTTGCTAATGATGCTTGTTGCTGATGATGCTTGTTGCTGATGCTGCTGCTGATGATGATGCTGCTGATGATGTTAGGATGACGAGATGATGATGTTAGAATGATATTGAGATGATGATGATGATGTTAAAATGATACTAAAATAATAATATTAGAATGATGTTGAGATGATGGTGATGACGCAAGGATGATGGTGGTAAGGGGGCGATGTGTTGATATTCTGTTAATCTGATGATCTCATTACGTTTCCTACTGTAATTCAGTTATTTTATTGCAGCTTTTGTGAACTGACAGCTCAGTTTAGTGTGGATGTCAAGGAGGAGCCTATACAGAGCAAGCATTTCGTGGCAATATCGTCCTTTACCACAGTGACCCTGATAAGCGCTATATTGCTGTCCATCAGCTTCTTCTTTTACAGGAAGAAGACACTTGAAATACACCAGGAGGATCGTCAACAAGTAGAGAGACTGCAGGAGCTAAAGTTAGTATGTTGTGGTTCAAAAGACCTAATTCGCCAACTACGTCATAAGGCTGTCACGTGGTTTTTATTGGGTAAACAAACATTGTGCTCTCTCCGTTATCGCTTGTGACCGGAGGTTTTTTTGTACAGAATGGAGATTCTTACCTGCTAAAAACAAAGTTTACGGCCAGTCGGGCAACCTGGAGATTACTCCTTCCAGCTGAATGCTCCTTTATTTATTTATTTTGTAAAGTGTGGATTAAGTGAAATATAAGGGATCCAAGGATAGGTACCGGAGTGGCCAAAGAGAACAAAGATATGATCAAATTACTGTAATGCAGATGACTGCATTTTAATTTCGAGTACGAAAAACAGGTAAAAATAAATGAATCAGTTATTAACATAAAACAAAATGTATTATTGGAATACCGTGCCACGTATTTACTATTTATTAACGCTCTGGAGACAAAAAGATCTATTCTGTTAAATTCATTATTTTGCAAATAAATTGCCGGGTGTTTTAAACCGGTACAGAACACCAGATCTTCATTTTACTTCCTGGCTTTTAAACAAGAACAAGAATTTTTAACACTTTTTCACCTTCCTTGACATTAACGAGTTTGAATATTAATTTGTGAGAATCTTCTTTTCGCTCTGACTTCTAGAACTCAGTGTTTTTATCGTTGAATGCTGAAGTGCTTCATCACTACTAGGATCGTGGCATGTATCATGTAAATAACTTTATACTTTTTCCAGCGAAAATGCTTTTATCACATTCTTCAGTGTCGAGGTGCTCTTTAATTTGCAGCTTAAAATATTAGACTTTGCCTTTGGGAAAAGGCGAACATATTTTTTCCAAGTCATAGCGTTACTGTCATTGCGGAGAGAATAGAGAGGTTAAGCAACAATAACGGTTAAGAACAACATTGCCTAAACTATTGAATACAAAAGTTTGTTTACCACTGAGCTTTTTGAGTTCGGTGGACGTACAACGTAATGTCACACTTCAAATCTTTGTTAGCCTCCGAGATTTCACCTTTTTGTGTACGCAGTTCTCGAGAAAAGCCGATATAGAAAAAAAAAAACAAGAAATTTATTTTTACATAACCGCCGTCGTTATTGCTTCCGTTCTTAGTTCTTAAAAACTCTAGTGATCACTAGAATACACAATTTTGTTTTCTTTGTTTACCCAATTCAGACCACGTGACCACCGCGCGGATTAGGTCTATTTGTTGCCTTGGTTCAGATTTTTTTAAAACCAACTGATTTTTTTTCAAACTGGTTCAATTTTTGTATCAGCTGTCTGAAAAAAAGCTTTTTTTGAAAGTGTAAATATTAGAAAAAATGGAAAATTACTTCCTCAAATTCCACCCACCCCCCTACCCTCCCAGCAATTTTTACTAACCTCCCCTACCTACAACTCTATGCCCCCACAGTTCTCACTATTTTACCTTACATTAGACTGCCACAGACTTTATTTTTTTCTTTTTTGATTTTTTTTTTTTTTGGAATTTGGTTCACACCAAAAATTGAACTACTTAACTTTTGGATCTGTAGTCCTACTTCATCTCCACTTGACCATGCAAGCAACCGTTGCCAGCATGCCAATTTTTCTAGGTATCACTAGTTATTTATCTCAGACTGATATGAGAAAAATAAACTGGTTTGAAAAAAAACAACTTATTTGAAAGAAACGAATTAGTTTGAAAAATATAAACTGAGGTCATTGTTTACAATTTACTTCATTAGCACACAACTTTAGGAAAAGAATCGGTACAAAGATAAATACAATTGGAATTTAAAACTTGACAAGGCTTGTTAAGCGAACAAAGTGGTGAAACATTTGGGTTTATACAAGGAATTTGAAAGAGGATATTGGTGTTATAAGATTATCGAAAATACTGAAGGGAAACTGTTAATGAGCTTAACAATACTTAGAAGATTTCCATTACACCGCATTTACCAGCGTGGGCTCATATTATCAGGAGATAATGTTTTTGCTGTGCTATTTGAAATTGGGACATGTATGGTAACGAGGCAGGTGAAAACAATAATTTGGGCTATTTTCTGATTATCCATTCATCCTCTAGGTCTGATTTTTGTTTAACGATTGTTGTGCACTTGTTGTGGTTTGTAAAATTTTAATTTTGGTGCAAAGTTTTTCAATCCAGTTTATTTTTTCACTGTCTTTTTACACAGGTACCTTTACAACACCCTAAGACAACTTCCTGGTACCGGTGTTTCTGTTGCTGCAGGCGAAAGTATAAGCAGCTATGCTGGTCAGCGGCGCTCGGCTAGCCATAATGTGCGCCGCATTTCGGGTGCTGCAACTTTGTTATTCCAAGGGGGACGACACGGGAGTCATACAGGAAGTCAAGGCGAAAGTCATCCAACCAGTTTGGAGAAGCTTCAAGAAGAACCCAGTTCAACGTCACTGCGATCACGAAAATCGCTCTCTTAGCATATTTGGAAAAAGAGTCACCCACCCCTCCCTTGATTTAAAAAGAGAGACTCAAGTTGTAGTTAAGGTTCAGATTTAGGGCAACCTAGGCCTTACCTTGGAAACGACTCAGCCAAATCTCCCTTGAGTTATACGTCAGAGTCAAGGTTTAGGTAAGGTTTAACTTTTGGGGAACCAACCTTGCAAGAATTGATCCACCCCTCCCTTGAAGTAAAAGTTCAGATTCAGGTTAGCTTTAAGGAAAAGATTGCTGGGGAGTTCCCAGACGTTACAATTCATCCAATATACTTAGTTGTTACTTGATTTAGAATAAAATGGCCGATTTGTATGATGGGTTAATGGCAATTACCGGAGTGTTTTCCTGTTTAAACGTTTATACTCTCTTGAGAACAATTGCTACCATTTGTCAAACGAAAGTTGGAAACCTCTTCTGGTATGTGACTCAGTTGTGGAAATCCCTTTTTTTAACGGTGAAAAAATCACGGCGTATCGACGCTTCCAAGGTATTTTCAACTCAGATGTAAATGGTGAAATTACACTATATGCTGAGCTGCCAAGAACGTTCGAGTAAAATATGCACTTGTTAAAATTAACACAATCCTCCCTTGTACTTCTACCTGCAATTCTAGCCCTTTATAAAGTCTTCCGATTTTGTGTTTACTGTTTTCACAGTGTTCCTACTGTTTGCACGTTACACCGAGTTGTCAAGTTACTTAAGAATTAGAATTCGATTTATCGTTAAAGGTTTGTGTAGTTTTTAAAACTTTCTTAATAAAGTTGATGTTTTGCGTGTACTGTAATATTCAATGCGGGCTCTGACTGCAATAGAAAGAACGATCCTTTTGTAGTTCATCTGCTGGTTCAGCAAATGTCCTGAGCGCACGTTGGGAAACAAAAGTTTTTTTTTTTTTGCGTAGAGCCATAAAAATGTAAACCAATCAAAAGAAAAAGTATATATTTCGGTTTGCAGCATAAACCTTACCCAGTGGCCAAGTTAAAATGAATGAGCAAAAATAAAACAAATTGTATTGGTCACAAGATGAAAACTTTCGCATGAATCGAATCCGAATGTACGTTTAGCTTCAGGCACTGTCTTAATTGTTTAAGGTACAGCATTTCATTCACTAAACACTTTATTTAATTCTTGTTGCTTTAATGTTGCTGCTTTTTTTAGCAGTTTAAAATGAGCATTTAGACCTCTGGGGACTGCATTGGAATATTCTTGGTAATGATGCTTGTTCACAGCTGATAAATTCTTACGGACTGTCGACGATGAACACGTCGATCGGTGTCATCGGCGATATCTGGGAGTTCGCCGACTGCAGGCGGGAAAGTTGGCAAGGGTCCAACTTTTTTCAACAGTCGCCAACTTGCCCTTACCTTTAAGACGTACTTATGCAGTATCCTTTCTTTTTTGCAAAAAATGTTTCATTAAATATCATTTTGATATTGTAACACCAAAAATCATGTTTATATGATAAAACTAAACATAATCCATCGTGGTGTGCATTTGATCCCTAGGTGCACTTGGCGACTCGATAAACTTGCAGGCAAGTCTTGTTTAATTTCCTAATTCTATCTCGTCACCAGTTCCCCAGGGTCCCGTGATAATTTAAAGCTGACATTCACATAAGGTAATTGCTATCAAAATACACAGGTAATGTACAACACATCACACATGGTAATGATAACAACAATTATTATTGAGCATCTCAACCAAAAAGACCACCGCAGTGTCAACAGAAAAAATTTTAAAACTCTTGTTCAAACAATAACTGCGTCAATAAAGTATCAACAACAACAATTAAAGGAGTTCTCTTCTCCATCATTACTAAACGGTGCAAAACAGCTCTGGCAAGTGAGCCTTCACAATCAGTTTATTATAAAACCGATCAAAACAGCGTGATGATGACCATCCTGCAATGCGGAGAATTTCGTCTATTGGAAATGATGCCACTTTTGCCTTGAACGTAGCAGCCATTCTAGCCATGAGGAAAAACCTTGATGTTTTGTCCCATTCGAAGAAGCAAACCAGGCCCTTGAACACCGTCTTAACATCAAACATTTACTCTTAATTTATTTTTTGCCACTTATCTAAGTGGTCGTATTAACAAGGTTAAAAACAAATAAATATGCGGGCTGGTAATTAGAATGTGGTCGTTGGTCGCATTAACGGGGCGTTTTTATAAGAAAATGTATAGACATTTTGCCGGGCCAAAAAAAAGTGATCTTAACAACAAGGTGGTCCTATGAACGAGTAGGTCATAAGGCAGAGTTCCACTGTATTTAAAAGCGCTACAGATTAAAATGGTGTAAAAGCGTTGAGCTGAAAAAAGAAATTTAGGTTTTGAAAGAAACCTTAAGTCTATTTTGATGTTTGCAGTCCATATTTAGGTTTGGTGTTCAGGAGAGGGAAGGGGAAGGGTAATATTTAAGCAATAAACTTTTTTATAAAGGTGCTTTTAACAGATAATAGCGAATTCGTGACAAGCAAAGCCGACAAAAGTTTCAGTGAAAAAAATAAAATTTTTATTTGCCGGCCAGGAGGTCCGTATGGAGGAAAACTTATCCGAGGTCTTGCATAAGGACCGAGGCCAGAGGCCGTGGTCCGTATTATAGACCGAGGGCACAATTTTTCTCAATACGGACCTCGCGGCCGGCAAATAACATTTTTATCCTTTTTACTGAAACTTTTGTCGGCTTTGCTTGTGACGAATTCGCTATTATCTGCTGGCCGGCAAGATGGTAAAATTCCACCTGCTCACAAAACCCCTAGGAACCAATCAGATTACAAGATTCTTTTTATCTTGCCTGCTCGTGCGCCTAAAAAAAATAGAGATTGTTACATGTTAATTGCTTGATATCTTATTCATGAGTGTTTTGTATCATATCACGAACGAGCAAGTCCGCGAGCGAGTGAGTGATACGATACAAAAAAAAGAGTGAATAAAAACAATATCAAGCTATTAACATTTTATAATTTGTTTATTACACAATTTAGGGTAAATGCAACAACATATAAACAAGAAAAAGAGCCATTGACAATATATCACCAATGTCTAAAGGATCAAATCTCAAAGTTAATATCAAGAAAGTTAAAAAATTTGAATCAGAAAGCACAAAGTAAACCCTATTTGATAACCAATTTCAATATATAAAGATTGAAAAACAGCATACATGGTGAAGATAGTGTTCGTCATCCGTTCCACCTTTTCTTACGGTGACAAGAAACTCTTGCAACAGAGAAATAAGCAAGCTTCTTTGGAGTGAATTTTTCAGGGTGATCTTTTTCGCCCTTTTGTCTCAAAAAGAATTGAACAAAGCTAAGTCTTGTTTTGTTTTTCTTGATATGTTTTGTTCTCATTTTAGTCTAAAAATCCGGAAATATCGTCCCTCGAAAAACTAATAAACCGCTATGAAGTCAAAACTTGTTTGAAAAAAAGGCGGGAGGCGAACGTTGCCAAACTCGTGATACAATACTACAAGTTATGTGACTGGCAGTAAGTATCTCTACCGGATCACTTCATCGGACCATTTTAACGTAAAATGATATCACATTACTTCAATGATATGGTTTTCCTTTACGGCTTTATCACACGGATATCTACCCTAAATGTGTAATAAGTATATGAAATCGCATGAACTTGCTCGCGCATTTTCTGATTTATGGGCGCGAGTGATGTTTTGAAGTTCTCAAAATTGTACGAGCCGAATGCGAGTGCGACTTGAAAACTCCAAAAAATCACAAGTAACTATAAATCAAGAAATGCACGAGCAAGTTCAAACGATTTTTTGTTTATTATATTCTCAACATCGCAACGCAATCGCTTCAATACTTGCAACATTTTATCATGCTCTTCGTGCTTGTACTCTTCAATTGACTGGTTGACTTTCCTTTCAGTCATCGATTCTGCCAAACTTTCAACCAAGTCTGTGTTGCTTTCAAAGTATTTTGGTTTTGAGAATTTTCTTTTAGTTGCTCAACATCGCTTTGGTTTGAAATGGCAAACGACTGTCAGCCATTTTGTTCTTGTTTTCAAATTTGGCACTTGGAGGTGTTTCCATAACAACTTCCGTATTGCACTCAATAACCTACAATGCACTCTATAACCTGTTTATGTATTCGCGATTATCCAATCAGAAACAAGACATCTTGCTGAGAATATGATAATATGTTTTATTTCAAGAAAAACATTCCATTCGTACCTAAACATATTGGACATAAAGAATGATAAACAATAATTTGCAAATCAGTTCTTTGAAAATTAAAAATGTAATAAAAACGATCTAAAAATTACTATAAGCCAACGGTTAGAGCCCTGTAAGCCTTTCACTAACTTCCCACAATTTCTTTGCCACCCCTTCATCCCTTGCATTTGCACTGCACCCAGTAACTGCACAATCCTTGAAATAACAGCCAGTAACACCCTCTAGTTCAGGTGATACTGCACAGTAAATACTTGTCTGAGCACCCTGGATTGGAGACTTAAATAAAAAGTAGGCAACCAACTGATAGACAGCAGATATTGGCCATATTTTCAACCACTTCAAGTGTCTGTTAAACTCAGTCTTTACGATACCCGGATGTAGAGCATTTACTGTGACATCAGAACCTGAAAGGTATGATTAATGTATCAGTGGTTGGAGAATACAGTTAATTTCTTTGCTCTTTCCAAAAGTTTGCCCTTTGTTTTAAACTGTTAATATAAGAAAATGTACATTCAATTATCATGAATAAAGCGAAGTGACAATTTGCTGTATATAAGAGTGGGTGGTCAGAAAGAAGTCTATACTGAAAAAAAAAAACAATCTTACAGTTATATAAGAAATCTCACCTAAGGCACAGCCTTTTAAGTGCCATTAAGTAGAATAATAATAATAATAATAATAATAATAATAATACTGTCTTTATGAATGCACATCAAGTTTTGCAATTATTTTGCAGATTAAAACAAGTTTAGAAATGACATTAAAAACATACACACCTTCCAGTTTCTTACTAAGCTCCATTGTAAACAACATCTGTGCTAGTTTGGTGTTACTGTAGGCTTTCAACCAGCCCTTGTAATTCTTCTCACTGCACAGGTCATCAAAATTGATGTTACCGTTAGCGTGCTGTATTGAGCTAACATTTATGACTCTGCTGGGAGAACTTGCTTTAAGTTTGTCCAACAGTAAATTTGTTAGAAGAAAATGGCTCAAATAGTTCACTTGAAATACACTGTCAAAGTTATCTTTGGTTTTGCTAACCAAACCACCACATCCAGCATTGTTGATCAAAATATCAACTCTCTCCACTTCTTCTTTGATTTCTTCAGCAAACTCACGGATTGATTGAAAAGAAGCAAGGTCTAACTTTTTTACTTCCACATTTTTGTTACCTGAGCTTTCTATAATCTCTACTGCAGTCTCAAGACCTTTTTTAATATTTCGGCAAGCCAAAATAATCTGAGCTTTCCTCCAGGCAAGGTCTCTTGCAGTTTCTTTTCCAATTCCGGAAGTTGCTCCAGTTATTATAACTGTCTTCCCTAAAATCAAAAACAACAACAACATCTTTATTTACAGAATCAAGGTTTACATTTAGATAAAGACTACCTGCAAATAGCTTAGGCTAATCATGGCAGTAGTAATGAGTAGACGGTCTTCAACAAAGGAAAACGGGCGAATCAAAACTCTTTTTTACAATAACGTTAAACTACATTGAATAAATTTGTCCGTTCTAATACGATTCTTAATTTACTCTTTCTTAAACACTAAATTATTCTCAACAAACTGAGTGTTTTTAGTTAAAAAGCCGTCGACATTGAAACCGTAGCGTGCACGTGCGAATCGAAAGGTATTGAATTCTCTTCTCTGGACCAATCAAAAGAGGGCTTTCAATTTTTGCGGAAACCGCAAGCCATCCGCCGGTCCTCATGAGGCGTGAAAAATCTCAGTCTCAACACTTATTTATTAATTTAACTATATTAAAAAACGAACTTAATAAAAACACCGAGGCTAAGACAATTAAAAAATTGTAATACAGTAAATAAGAAATGAACTCCGTTGCTTTTCAAAATGGGGACATTTTCCGTTCCGACTGACGTCGAGTCGGAATTCGGGATTCTCAGTCAAAATCAAGACTGTCCCGCCTAAATCGGGACGGTTGGACACTGTGAAATTTACAATGAAATATACACTCCAGGCGACGAAATGGCAGTCTCTGACGCAACAGCCGTACATATCTCCCAGACACGTCGACACCAGAGATTAGTGATTTAGACATTACGCGCTACGTTCATTCTATTATTTCTAGTTTTCCAATTAGGGATGCCAAGCTTCTTGAATTTCAGAATGAAACTTCACGAGATCAGAGTCTGAAGCAACTAAAAAATTATGTTCAAAACGGTTGGCCTCAGGACAAAAAAGAGATAAATTATGATGTACAGCCCTACTACCAACATAGGAACGAAATTACCTTCGCAAATGGATTACTTTTAAAAAACGAACGAATTATTGTTCCCAACAGCATGCGCTAAGAAATGCGAAAAATTATTCATGCAGGTCATCTCGGAATTGAAAAATGTAAAGCTAGAGCAAATTGAAGCTCTGTTTTGGCCTGGAATGACAAGCGAAATTGCAGATATGATTGAAAATTGTAGTGTTTGTCTTGAGAATAGACACAAGTAACAAAAAGAAACTCTTATTCCACATGAAATCCCACAGCAATCATGGGTAAAAGTAGCCACTGACCTTTTCTATTTTAACAATAAGAATTATTTGCTTGTAGTAGACTATTACTCTAAATTTTTTGAAGTTTGTTTGCTTGCTGACACTCTTAGTTCTACTATAATAACACAACTTAAGTCAATTTTTGCCCGTCATGGGATACCTAAAATAGTTGTTTCTGATAATGGGACTCAATATTCCTCTCACCAGTTTCAAGCCTTTGCTAACCAGTGAGACTTTCAACACATAACATCAAGTCCCACATACCCTCAGAGTAATGGTATGGCAGAGCGAACAGTGCAAACTGTGAAAGGTCTATTAAAGAAACCACTTCAAGACAATAAAGATCCATACTTAGCCCTATTAAACTTTCGAACCAGTCCTAAACTCCACAGTGGCCCTTCTCCAGCCTTCAAATTATATAACAGAAATCCTCGCACACTTTTACCATCAGTCTCGCGAGCCAATGATACTCAAATAACCTTCGTGTCAAAACGTTTTACGGATCAGCACAATAATGAATAACAACAACTTTGGGCACATGTTTGAAAGAATAAATACTAACTTGTGTCTTCTTTTTACAAACTAATAATACTCAGAAAAAAAAAATTCTGAACCCATGACGGGTTTCGAACCCACGACCTTGCGAACACTTGGCCGACGTTCCATTCACTGACCTACAAGGACTCTTAGGATTGCGATGTCATTTTTTATGCTCTTATATAAACTTGTAAACAGGCTGAAGCTGTCTCTAAGAATCCCTCAGATGTCATGATTTAAATTATTTTCGCTCTAGCCTTCCGTTTTACGGATCAGAAAAATAATCAATAACAACAACTTTGGACACATGTTTGAAAGAAAAAATACTAACTTCTGTCTTCTTTTTACAAACTAACAATACTCCGAAAAAAAATTTTCTGATACTATGACGGGATTCGAACCCACGACCTTGGGAACACCAGGCGGACGCTCCATTCACTGACCTATAAGGACTCTTAGGATAGCGAGGTCATTTGCTATGTTCTTATAAAATTTTGTGAACAACTGAAGCTGTCTCGAACAAGCCTTCACACGTCATGATTTAAATCATCTTCGCCGTAGCCAACCCCTTTACGGATCAGCACAATAATGAACAACAACAAATTTCAGCACTGGTTTAAAGAAATAAATACTAAAATCTATCTCCTTTTTAAAAACGAATAATACTAAAAATAAAAAAATTCATAGCCCTTGACCGGATTCGAACCCACGACCTTGGGAGCACCAGGTGGACGCTGCATTCACTGACCTATAAGGACTCTTAGGATAGCGAGGTCATTTGCTATGTTCTTATATAATTTTGTGAACAGGCTGAAGCTGTCTCTAACAAACCCTCACACGTCTGATTTAATTTATTTTCGCTCTAGCCTACCGTTTTACGGATCAGAACAATAATGAATAACAACTACTTTGGGCACATGTTTGAAAGAAAAATAACTAACCTCTGTCTTCTTTTTACAAACTAACAATACTCCGAAAAAAAAAAATTCTGAAACTATGACGGGATTCGAACCCACGACCTTGCGACCGCTTGGCGGACGCTCCATCCCCTGACCTACAAGGACTCTCAGGACAGCGGTATAATTTGTTATGCTCTTACGGATCAGCACAATAATGAATAAGAACAACTTTGGGCACATGTTTGAAAGAATAAATACTAACTTGTGTCTTCCTTTTAGAAACTAATAATACTCAAAAAAATAAAAATTCTGACCTCATGACACGATTCGAACCCAGGACCTTGCGAACACTTGGCCGACGTTCCATCCACTGACCTACAAGGACTCGTAGGATTGCGATGTCATTTCTCACACGTCATGATTAAGGTTATATTCGCCCTAGCCAATCGCCTTACGAATCAGCACTATAATGAACAACAACTGTTGGCACTGGTTTGAATAAATAAATACTAACCTCTGTCTTTTTTTTACAAACGAACAACACTCAAAAAAAAAAAAAAATTCTGAGTATGTGACGTTTTACGAACCAACGAACTTCAGAACACCGGGCAGACGCTCCATCCACTGACCTATAAGGACTCTTAGGATTGCTATGTCGTTTTTTATGCTCTTATATAAACTTGTGAACAGGCTGAAGCTGTCTCTAACAACCCGTCAGACGTCATGATTTAAATTATTTTCGCTCTAGCCTACATTTTTACTGATCAGAACAGTAATCAATAACAACAACTTTGGGCACATGTTTGAAAGAAAAAATACTAACCTCTGTCTTCTTTTTACAAAGTAACGATACTCCGAAAGAAAAATTTATGAAACTATGACGGGTTTCGAACCCACGACCTTGCGAAGACTTGGCGGACGCTCCATCAACAGACCTACAAGGACTCTTAGGATAGCGATGTAATTTGTTATGTTCTTATATAAACTTGTGAACAGGCAGAAGCCGTGTCTCGAACAAGTACTCACACGTCATGATTCAAATTATTTTCGCCGTAACCAACCGTTTTACGGATCAGCACTATAATGAACAACAACAACTTTGGGGACTGGTTTGAATTAATAAATACTAACCTCTGTCTTCTTTTTACAAACGAATAGGAATAACGGCGAAATTTTATATTTGATGTTATACAGACCCAAAATGTCGCCGTTAAGTCATTGGGATAACGGTGAAATTTTTTGTCTGTATATAATAATTTAAAAGTTTTGACAACGATAACGGCTAAAAAAATGATTGTATGTAGACAAAGTTAAACACGAAATTTGTGATTATCAAATCCCCCATTACAGAATACCCCGCAACTGTCGGTATTATTCGTGCGCATTCGTTGTTCTTTAAAAATAAATGCGAATGAATTGCTTGTCTCTCTTTGCATACATTTTTTTCCTAATTCACTAACTTTATTACAAAAATTTGTGGTGCTAGTTGATCTTCCATTACTTCTCCAATTTTTGTTCATACCAAAATATATCTATCTGGCTGCTTGTGAAAAACAAAACAACCGGCAAACTGGAAACTAAGCCCGCGACGAAAAAACAATAGTATAAATTTAGTATGTTTTATTTTAATAGAAGTAAAAACTAATTTTATATTGAGATCCGTTTTACAAAAACGTTAGAGCAATAGTCGGAGTTTTTTTCTTCGCTTCCACGAAGAAACGTGGATTCATAATTTTGACAAATCTCACCTTTTACTGTATAAGCGCTATGTTGATGACACCTTTTGTGTTTTGAATAATGAACAGGATGCTAATTTGCTATGCCAGTTTTTGATTTTATTAATTTTCAGCATGCGAACGTTAAATTCACTTTTGAGAAACAGACGGCAAACATTCTTTTTAAGATATATTAATCAACAGTTCTTCAAGTGAATGTTTTTTTTTTGTTTTTTAATAAAAAAAACCTACACTGCATGGTCTTAATTAACCAATTTCTTCAGCTTTACTTCTCGTTTCGTTATAAAATCGGTCTTATCCGAACTCTTATTGACAGGATTTTTAAAATCAACAACACATCATCCAGTTTT
>JANCMA020122266.1:0-14378 GCA_024336925.2 Zoanthus solanderi
TGCATAGGACCTCGAGTCCTGTTATCTCTACTCCTTGGAACCTCACTAGGTTCCTAAATGTTCTAAAAACAAAAAATAAAAACAAGAACAACCCACAGCTGATATATACACTTTAAGATTATGGAAATCTTTATTTTTTGAAAACGGATTAATCTTCCTCTTTGGTGGTTTTCCAGGAATCAGATTGAAAGTTGTTTTTACAGCTATCTTGCTCGCTTTCGGCTATTTATTTTATTTCAATCACGCAATAAAAGTTTTAGCTTTTCTTCTTTAGCAGTTTCAACTGTCACTTTTCATTTGTCACGCCTTTCAGACTACACAACACTTAGTCTATTCAAATACTTTTTGTTGTTTCGAAGAAAATGAGCAACAGTTTTATCGAGAAATACAGTTTCTGTTTGATTGGTCAACATATTTTCAAGCAACATATAGTGCTGGAAAACCAAACACTTAATTTGTATGTTTAGGAATGACAGATTTTCTTTAGCCTGTAATAGAGTACCGAAGTGACGACACTCAAAATTGATTTGTGAAGTCACTAATTTGGTCGTAATATCGAGGAAGAACAAAATGAAAAATGCCTCCATGCCGAGATTTAGCATATTGCCACCAATCAGTGATGACTTATTGTCACGATTATGTTCTGATAACTCCAAGCAAAGCTTTTTAAATTGGCTTGGTTGCTAACGTTAAAAACCAATTAAGCTAAGCCATTTTTAGAAGGATTTGTATGGAGTCATTAGAGCAAAACTGTGGTAATATCTCGCCGACAATTTGCACCAACATGCTGATTTTAGCAGATACATTTTTAGTCTTGATCTCTCGGATGATCTCAACAAATCGCATAAGTTCACATTAATTTTGGTGACGTCACACTACTTCGCCACTCTGTGCAAGTACTTTTTTAAAAAGATCATGTCTCACTTGATGAGACCTCTTACGGAGTGACAAGTGCACTTGTACTGCACACAAGTAGAACTAAAATTTAGAGCAAACTAGCATCCTGTACAGGCAGTTCGTTCAAGATTCATGTCAAAGATTGAGAGTATTATCCAAGTAAAGCAGCCTGGATGTATAGCAATAGTTATTGTTGCATAAATTAAATTTCATGCAAATGAGAAAGTCCCAGTTACTTTGCTACTCCTACGGAGTATCCGTGAGTCACAAAGGAGTAGCATGCAATGCAGAGAAGGCAAAAAACATAGAAAAAAGGTATACTGTCTTCTCTCACTCCTCTCCAGTTCTCCTCTTTCTTTTCTTTTTCTCCTTTTTACTCGTGGTACCACGAGTCAACGTTTGGGTTCGATTTCTTTTTCTTTTTTTTCTTTTTTCTTCATGTCGCGATTAGCGATGCGGTCCAGTGACTGCCATATTTGGGATTGTCCCCGGTCCCACGCGTACCACGAGTAAAGGCTTAATGAGCCTCTTCTTTTATATTATACTCTCTTTCCTCAATTAATTAAGCAGCCGTTTGCAGCAGCCCCATTTAAGTTTTAAAAATTATCAAGTAGATAGCACATGTGCTAGAAGATAACTTGAAGCCACTAAAATAGGCACTAAGGTTTTTGAAAAAGTTAAGGTAAAATTATAATATACAAGTATAATCTTAAAAAGCAAAACAAACGGTGTTAGATAATCGCTGCAGATAATTGATGTCATGTTTACAAATTGTCTCAAAACATGCATGCTTGCTCCCACAAACTATATAAACTTGACTTAAGGTCTGACAGGATTTGGGCTAAATTTCTAAATACAATATCCTTTACGACGAAAAGAAATAAAAAGAAAATTTACACGATGATCTCTTAATATTATGTTTTTATAATTATGTATTAGGATATCTAGTCGATGAGTGCAAATTTAATATTGCACTCGGTTCTAACCTGTTTTCTTTGCGTATTATAATACAAAATTTGAGTGTCACTCTCAGTAATTCTGCTGACGATATGATTAACAACACACAAGTTCATCCTTCGTCCACGCGGACAGATCGAACAATCAAACACCAAGTCCTTAAACCCAGAGTCCGCGATGATGTCGATTTCAAATCCCTTATGTACAAGCATAATCTGGATAAATCATTTTTTGTGAAAGTATTCTGCCTACTGAGCGCCAAAGGATGAGAGATGAATGATGATATGGCTTCCTGATTGCCAGCTCAGTAGCGAATCGGAACCAGTAAACTGGATACGTTTTTGTTTGAGTTTACTGATCTGCACAAGCTTTTTATCAAAGCTCTATACATTTCATCACAAGATTACTTATTTCTGTTCAACTGATGTCTGACTTTAAAAGCCATTTCTTTATCATTTCAACTCTCTCTTCATCAGTTGGATCTTCGTCATCTTCAATGGGAGGAATGTATTCGTAGTATTCTTCGCTTTCCCACGATTCCGAGGAACTTGTTGAGCTTGTTTCAATCGTCAATGATTCTTCCCAATCAAGATTTGCCCAGATCCATGACCGAGTGTGTTTGTCTCGTCTCTCTTTTTGCGCTTCGGATTTTAGTTCGAGCGGTGTTGAAGTTCTTTCGAGTGATCTAAAATTTCGAAGTTCAACATCTCGAAGTAACTGCATACTCTCGTTCAGTGAAACTACCTCTTCACTTTTTTCAAGATTTCTGGAAATGCGGACCCTTTTTGATAACAAAGTGCTGTTCATTTCTTCCATGGGATTAATTTTCAGCTCTTTCTTTTTAGTTAGTTTGAGTTTTCGCATTCTTTTTTGAAAACTACTGCTTGGCATTCTTATACTCTTGTAACGTTGTAAATAATTCCTTTCAGTCGCGCGCCAGGCTCGTCAGTTTTTGTTGCTTATATATGGTTTAACTGTTGCTTTTACACTCAATTAAATAGATATTAATCGTGGTTTGTTCTCGGGTCCAATATAAAATATTGTAGTCACGAAGTGACCTATAGAATGACGCACGCACAATGAAGTTTGTTAAAAAAATCTAAATGTGAACGAAGCAGAATAAAATTGTTTTGTTCAAATAATATATTTTAAACTTTGTGCGTACATGCTAATCTAACGCCTTCACATACTTGTGGAAAGTCGAACGAAAAATGTTAGCAAAATGTTTTCAGTACTTACTAGAATTTTTGTCAACTTGTCACCCAAGCTAAGTAGTTAAAAGCAAAACTGTTATTCCTAGTTCGCCATTGCTTTATAATCATTCTGAAAGCACACTAACTTCTTGATTTATTTGTTTTCTGTTCAAGGAAACTTATGGTGAAGGACATCAAAGATGCAGATATTCTTACGGCAAGTTACCCGAAACACGGATAATGTCTCGGAAAACCTCTATTTGAAAAATTTTAATTTTGTAAGAACTATCGACGCTGGTAGTTCAAGCTTCTATCCGAGAAAGGAGAAGTAAGTAAAGAGAAATTTCTCGATTGCTAAACACGAGTCCGCTTTTTTCTTCTCATACATCCAGAACTTGTTTAAGCTGATGATTCTTAATTAGGATTTGAAGATGTTGATGAAGCGCCTAGTGACATCGGTAGTTCAGTTTGTTACCGTCAATGATATAAACACTATGTTTTCTCAGTGGATTAATAGTGCCTGTGCTTTTTGTTTTCAAGACTTGAAGGTTCTTTATCTTTCTTGGCTCTTTCTCTGTTACTGTGGTGAAACCACAAGCAGCCCAGGCAAAAAATCTCAAATTTGATTTTAATACTTTAGTCTGATGTCGTTTCTGGTAGTCCATTAATTTGTAGCTGGGTTTTCAGGCATTTTAAGCAGTTTTGTTGCCTTTTCCATCACTAAATCGCTTAAAATGCCTGAAAAGCCAGCTACAAAGGATCTATAGAGTACCAGAAACAACATCAGATCAAGGTTAGTTACGTTTTATTAAAATATTTCAAAGCTATTGTTCCATGCAGTTACTGTATTTGTAAGTTTACATTGATTTTTTGCCTGGGCTGCCTGTGCTGACACAGAACTATTTCAGTTCTAGCTTAATGAGTCGTATTATAATATTATACCAACATAATAACAAGGAACATTTACCTAACTTGTAACTCAAATGTTTGTATAGAAATGGAGTTTGAGTTCCGCTTGTTTGAATTTTAAAGTGATACGCCCTTTGATTTTTTCCATTTGGATTGCGTTCTGAACAATTTATGCGGTTAGGCCAAAAAACCTAGTTGAATATTGGGTTGCTATACATTGGGGTGATTATCATTATATCATTATTCTACCGAACGTAGATTTCTTCATCTTATGCGACGATTGTGTGTCAAAACTATTTCTTTACATCGATTAAAAGAGAATATGGTTTTTATCTAGACACATACATAAACACGAACTATCACATATCATGCCATAGTGCTGTATATCAACAATGCTATCAGCGACACATTAAATCTTTCCTCGTCTCAAAAGTACATATATGTTTCATATATAGTGAGAGTGCAGTGTCACTGAGTAAAAGCAACTGACCACCTTACCTCGGTTAAATTTTAATCCTGTTCAAATCTTCTATGCTCAGTGCCACTACATAGCCAAGTATCGAAGGATCGGATTAAAAAGCTTCGGTAAAACTTAAAACTTTTTCGTTTTAAAAAAAAGGCAAGAGAAAGGTTTTCGTAGGATAAAAGTCACTATTATAATTTGAGTTCTGGTTAGAGCTAATAGTAATTGTACCTTATTGATTCTCACATGTATCGCGCAAATGTTAGGAAATGAATAAGAAACAATTTACGAGAACCAATCACTTCTCGGATATAGCACTTTAGGATATGAACTGTTTTTGACTACATAATTTTCTTGTGACGCAAACAACTAATGACATATATTTATTTACTTGCTTTTTAGTATTTTATTGAAAGATGCCTTTGTCTGGTTAGTTTAATCTTATTCAAATTCAAGCAAAATTCGTCTTGTATCGTTGAAACAATTTGCTTGCTTAATCTTTGAAAGAAAAAAAAGCGTGAATATTAAATAATGTAAATTTTTAAAATATTAAACTATCATGCCAATAAAACTAACAAATAAATTCTCTTCCGAAACATTAACATTCACTAAGAGGTAATATGTAACAAAAAAAATGAACTCGGTCAACAAAATATAGTTGATGCTATCTGTGTATCCTTACAATCAGTAAAGGTTCAGCTGTACTGTCCCGTACTAGTTTTTAGTTTAAAAGAATCGCTAAATAACGTGTATTTGAAGTGAATACAATACCAATAATGTTTTTTTAAGTTTAATTATCCCCCCTGTGTAGAACTTGCTGGTCGAAACACTCATAATTTCAAAAGGATATTTACTCTTTTCCCACTGCTCGATTGAGTTTAATAGTTTGTTTTCCCGCAGGTACGTATTGACAATGCATACAAAATAACAGGAAAAATGCATTTCAGTTTACTGCTCTATATCTCAAAGAAAAACCAATACCCAACTGCTCAGTACTATAAAGTTTTGATTTGGGATTTTAAGAAAAGATTAGGTCGAAATTAGCCAAAAATGAAGAACAAGATAGGAAGAAGCAGTTTTCGCCCCAAAACAAATTTCAAAACTTGATTAGGTTTACACATGATTAAAAAGTTCGTGATAACGCACAAAACAAAACTTTATCTCTTTTATTTCAACTTAAATAGCAACTCACTTATATACTATCAGTTATTTCATTTAATGAATGCCGGAGGTGCCAATTAAGAGGAATTTAATATCGAATTTTGGCTGAAGTAAGGTAAGCGGACGAGTTCTCGAGAGTTCATTTTCTGTATAAACAGTCAGTAGGGAAGATGGCTTAGCAGAATCAGTATAACAGGTTATTCGCCATTATTAAATAAAATTTTACAGAATACAGTATTAATACACTTAATAGTTTCTACGTCACAAAAAGCAATTTTTTGTTTCAGTGGATTTGAGTGGACTCAGACTTTCAGAGCGAATGAACAGAAAAATATACTTTATAGCGTTCTGTCTTTATTTTATTTTTTCGTTCTTGTGTCGAATTGTGACTTTTATCAGATTTAAAATCCCAAAACTATCAAGACGAGACAGCAATATAACAAACTTACTACACACTCTTTTTTATAAGAATCCAGTTTATTGTTTATATGAATAACGAAGCTCAGATTTCGGAAATTTTAAGAACTTTGCCCCCGCAGGCAAATAAAAGCCCCTTGCGTAGTATAGAAATTTTTAAAAATTACATATAAATACAGTAGGTGAAATGATCCCGAATTGAAGACACTAGGCGCGCATAGTCGTATCGGGTAATTTTTGGGTGAAATTCAGCGGAAGTCACTCTTAAACGGATTCGAATCAAATTTTACGGTTAGTATAACTTATTATAACAATTTTTTTATTCAAGTTGGGAGCTACATCTAAGATATGGTACGTTAATTGTTTTAAGAAACCGGCAGAAGAACCTGTTTACAACGTTACGGCATATTCAATTGCGACTTACGGAAACAAAGACTATACAATAAATCAAAGGCATCATAAGGTATGGTGAACTCGGGTAGAATGATGGGTACTGAATTAACCTTAATTAACCCACTAATTTTGTAAAATTTGTAAGAAATGTTCGAAAACTGCGAAATTTTTGCAGGACTCCCGATGGCTCTGGAAGTGTGAATAGCTGCTGCGATGGTGATTGGCTGCAATTTAATGCCTTTTGCTTACATCATTTTTACCCTACGTGATTGGCTACAATACAATGCCTTTTGTTAACACCATTTGCTCCTCTACAACCATTCTAATACCTCACTACCCTCGGTAAAAAAGAGTTTGAACAAAGGTAATTTATCTGAGAAGTGTCAGAACAAAGTTTATTTATCTGACAAGTGACGGAGTGAATGTGACGCAACATCTAAGATATGGTACGTGCTTCGTTTGAAAAACAGGAAGTTTCCATTCGCAATATAAACTGGATCAACAAGATTTCCTTGACAAATTTATCCTTAAAATAATTCATATTCCCTTGTCAAGGAAATCTCGTGCAAACAGGATTTTAGTCAGCAATTTGATGCATCAAATTAATCAATTATAAAAAATATCACATCTTAGTAAATGCGAGCTAGGGCAGCAGCAGTGAGAACTATTCCTAGTTTAAGAATCATACTGACGCTTGGTCACTTATATATACATTTTTTCTTTTTATGATTATGGTACTAGCCCAAAGCTAGTTTCTATGGAGACCTTAAATGTGTTTGATCGATCAAAAGTGACTAAAAATACAAGACTATTTCTCTTTCGTTCTTCCTTCTGTAGAACATATTTTTCTTGCATTGTAAGGTCTTACTTTAGCCTCCTCGATTTTGTGAAGTTTGAAATCATACCATTTTACGTGTACCTCTGGTTTCACTGCTTCAACAAAGGAGGACCTATTTTGAAGCTATGTCTGTTATTTAAGTATTATTTAAGAATTTCGTAAAGCTCAAAATGTCAAAATTTTAAGAATCCCGAGGCTCGTGAAAAGAGCACGATTTTTATAAAAAGAAAAGTGTGTAAGAATATACAAAGAATAGTTTTTGATCTAAAAGAATAAAATCAAAATAGATCTTGATATTTGGATATCCATTAAAAATTGGTTTTGTTTTTTTTCGTAAAGCGCCTTTTGCTCTTTTAAAAACACTTTCTAAAGAAATTCCTACCATCATGGTCAGACTCACGGTGAAAAAAAAAGTCATAGACTTCAAACGAGATAAATTAAAAATATCTAATGGCCTTGACCGACTTGCCGTAAACACTAGCCATTAGCTTCCCCTTTGTAATAAGCACCTCCCCCTCCAGAAGACACGAAATTTAATAAGCTCCCCCCGGTGCTTAGTTACGGTATTTAGAAAAGTAATAATCTTGAACACAGTTGTTATATGTAAGAATGGAGCCCGGCAGTCCGTACTGCACTTAACTATCACAGAATCAATTTTAAACTTCGGCTGCAAAAACATCGTTTCTAACTCACGTACATTCCCAAAACAGGGCATAAAGATTTTTAAAAAACGATATACCATAGCAGTTTGATATGAGTCGCTAAATAAATAAATTAACAAAAAAAAAAAGAAAGGAAGGAAGAAAGAAAATAAGAAAGAAATAAGAAATGAAATAAACATATTAATAATTAATTAATAAATAGTTTAATATACCACGCGCTTACATAACTCAAATCAGTATTAAGATAGCAAAGTGAGCTTGAAAAACTAAAACTTAAAAAAGGAGATCCTTTTAGAATTAGGTATTGAACATGCAATAAAAATCAGTTCCATATATTTTGTAAGCCCGGTGATCACCAACCAACTCTTTGTGGTAAGCCCACAAGGCAAGTTCCATTTCCTGATTATTTTGAACGTGAGTTTATTTACTCGTTTTAATCTTTACTTTTTTTTGCTAGGATTTTTATTATTTTCTTATCTAAATATTTAAGTTAAAAATTTTAAATGATATTCTAAGGCACGAGTTGATTGATTTGGCACGTTAGTATAATTTTATAAAACTTTTAAGTTGAGATTGTTCTGTCAGTACACCAACACAATCATTTCAAAACGAAGAGAAAAGTAATGAGTTCTCTGAAAAAAAAGTGGGAACAAAATTGTGGTGAAGGCTGTAATAAGTAAATCTCTTACAAAACAGTTTAGGAAAAGTTCATTCACGATACACTAATAGAGCTCTTTCTTGTCCTTGTAAGAGCATTTTGAATTTTACAAACAAAACAAAATTAGGCATAGTCAAAAATATCTATGTCACTATAAATCTAAAATATTTAATTTATATATAAGAAGTGCTCAGATGTTTCAAATATGGTGAAATGATTATCTATACCTTCCAGTATTCGATGGAAGTTCTCTGTTTGAAGATGGACCGTTCAGCATCACATAAAAATCTTTTGATATACAGTAGAAGTATTAAACAACTTCATAAAAAGGCCTCGATCCAGTGACTTCTATATTCTTTCTATTTTTAAACTACACGTTTTTTGCTAAGATATTTTCTGTAAAAGATGTATTAAAACTCTGATTTCTGCGAAACTAAACGCCCAACAAAACACACAAAACTTTTATCAGATAATGACGTCAGAGCGAAGCTTAATGGATGTTGAAGAACACACGGAGAATGGCAAATATAGAAAATGGATTTTTCAGATCGTTGCGGTACTTGTGTGTCCATCATTAAAGTTTTTTGTGCTTTTTAAACTGAAAAGTCTCAGCAAAATAATACAATTTTACTTCTTTAGTATAAAAGATGGTAGCAGGTGCGGTTGGCATTATTTCCTTTGGCAAAGAAACATTTTCATAACTAAATGTTGAAAGCAATTAAAAACGAATTTAGTGTTCTTTGTTTTGTTTTGAATCTTATAATATGACGACTAGCTAATCTTGCAATGAATCTTGAAGACGGCTGTACATCCAGGAAGCGTATTTGTCAACCAACTTCGGGTGTTTTGAAGAATAACAGAATTTTTAGATTAATTGATGGGCAGGTTCACGTATTTAGCTGCATATTCACTGTAAACATCACAAAAATAGACCCTTGTTGCTCGCATGTATATTAACAAACACAACCAAAATAAAACATAAAAAAACACAAAACATTTGTACAGTATAAATCATAGAGGACTTCTTCTTTTTTTGATCAAATACTGAAAAAAATTTTTGCGGTTGGTAAGTGCAGAAACAGTCTATTTTTGCCTCTGCCGACTCGATTTTTTGACAGCTGGTTTTTCGATTTTTAAGACTAGGTTTTTACGTCATTTAATGTAACATTTTGGATCTTGTAAACTTGACAGTTATACGCTTTTCATCGTTCTAGTGCGGAGAGTAGCTTGAAAAAGAGTTTTATCTTGCTCATGGAATAATTTTACAGCTCAGTAACGCATTTGTAACACGCAACAGCTTCAAAACAACAATTGCAAGAATCCGGCATTCAACTTTTAACTTTCAAAAAATAATAATAAAATCGAAAGATTTTTAGTTGTAATGTTCTAGTTCATTCTAAAAAGAAATAAAAAACACATTTGTTCACTCCTGGCAAACTGCCATTAACTGCAGATGTGTTTTTTTATGGCAGGATACTGTCTTCTCAGCCGGCTTCAAGCTGTAGCGGAAAACGATAGAGTATCAACAAGGCTGAAAGGAAAATAACAAAGTTTACGAGCTTGGTAATGAGCATGCAACGCGCATTTTACGCTTATTTTAAAAAGCCCGCGAGCAGTGATTGAGACCACCTCGGTCTATAGTTATTTCACTTGCTATCGTATAGTGATTAAATGGAAACTCAAACGTTTCTCCCGTCGCCAATAACTTTGTGTGGCGACTGTAGCAACGGGGTCGATTATAAATATAAAAACCGGGCTTAAATGAAACCACGCACATTTTTTAAAAAGAGAGTAGGTTAGCGATCGCTGTGCTGTGCCTGTGGTCTGTCTGCTCCATCTGTGGCATTTACGCCGGGTTCGGCTTCAAATATATATCTGATTGAGAGCCACTCTTGCGGACTATCTAGGACTTTTTTTTATAGGAATCGTACTTTTTAGCTCTTACGTTGCTGGATAGGGCAATGTCTAATATTCTCAAAAAACATAATGTTCTTGTTGTTATTTGTAGATGTCTGCCTTCTAGCCACAATGTCCCAGGTTCAATCATAAGCTCTCTCAAGCTTTGAACAATTGGGCAAATTTTTTTTACCGAAGCAAACTTAGCTTTTAATCCTTTCGAGATGGGTAAGATAACCTGCGATGTTGTAATGCCCCGTGAGGCTTTGCAGCAAAATTCGGATCGAGTGAGATTGTGGAATTTCGGAGTGAAGCCTTGGAATTCAGAGCGAGGCTTTGGAATTCGGATCGAGTGAGATTTTGGAATTTCGGAGTGAAGCCATGGAATTCAGAGCGAGGCTTTGGAATTCGGATCGAGTGAGATTTTGGAACTTCGGAGTGAAGCCATGGAGTTCAGAGCGAGGCTTTGGAATTCGGATCGAGTGAGATTTTGGAATTTCGGAGTGAAGCCTTGAAATTCGATTCGGAGTGAGATTTTGGAACTCGAAGTGAGGCTTCGGAATTCGGATCGAGTGAGATTTTGGAATTTCGGAGTGAAGCCTTACATGGAATTTGATTCGGAGTGAGGTTTTGGAACTCGGAACGAGGTTTTGGAACACGGAGTGAGGTTTTGGAATTCGGAGTGAGGTTTTGGAATTCGGAGTGAGGTTTTGGAACACGGAGTGAGGTTTTGGAACACGAAGTGAGCTTTGGAATTCGGAGTGAACATGTGGGTCACTAAAGTTTAGGGATACGAATTCTTGGTTTTCACACAATCCCAAGAGACACAAAAGACATTAGACACAGCGGCCATATTGGTGTCTCAAACAAAAGAAATAATCAAAATTTCTTTTGTTAAGAGTACACCAACATGGCCGCCATGACGTCAGGTGAAAACCGGAAATTTCATCTTGTCGTGCTCTAACTCTGTTCTCGTCCTTTTTTTTTAATTCACTGGAAAAAAAAACTTTTCTACACGTGTGTATCTCTGCATATTTATGTAGAGGGTAGACTATTTGAAGTGTATCATGTCAGGTATGTGTGGATAGGGAGTTGATAAAACTAGCAGACAATACAATCAAACTAGTTTAACTTAAAAAATTTTGCATAGCCAGTCGACCCGAAAAACAAATGCCGCTCTCTCGCCACTTTTTAGCGATTCGTCCTCATAGAAAAATTTTACATTCCTTTCACTGAGGTATTTATCACTAATGCATGTTCGTTTCCGTTCCTTGCAGCTGAAATTGGCAAAAGTGTTGTGAAAAGATTCCCCTCAGTCAGTTAGCGGGAGACCCTGTGGGGGATAACTTATCATTTACTGTTTCGTGTGAAAAGACTTTGTGAACGTTTCATATTTCTAGAGACAAAAACTTTTCAAAAGATATTTTAGTTTCTTTTGAGCTCGATACTGACATTGGAGTTGATCATTAAAAGTATTGCTTGACAGTTGAAGTTTTTCATTATGCCGCTACAGTCTAAAACTATTGTTTATTGAAATATAAATAACTTCCCGTCTGTTTGTTGTTTAAAAAGGAAGATAAATTGCATTAGTTAATATTGAATAGTCTTCTGCAAACATTTTTAAAAAGATACTGACTTTTTTAAACAGAATAATAAAAACACGCCAATCTAAACTGGTATAAGGTTAAACTTGATGACTTTTTAAAAGCTACTAACAAAATCAGCAGTTATAAAATTACTTTAGATATAATATATACAACTCTGTCACTTTCGTCTTACCTAAATTTACATCTTTCTATAACGACAACATTTAAATAAATTTCCTCTTAAAGCAACTGATTTAAGTAAATAGATTTAACTTTTAGAAACTTACTTTCTTCCTTTGAGCAGCGGAATATCAGCGACGTTTCAACATGAACGAAAAGTCATATTTTCCCGACAGGTTCCTATATCAACAACACTTCAACAAAATCTTTTGAAAAGTTTGTTTACGTTTGGTTGTCAAGTTGTTTCCTTACCACATGCTGCCAAAGTCTCTGCGTTAGATTGACGGAACGGACGGGCGCAAGCAATTAAGATCTTGTCTTATCAAAAACAAAAAACACCTTGGATAATGCAAAAAAAAATTTTTTTTCGGGTTCAAACTTGACGTCATTTACTCGACATACTATTGCTTTTACAAAACATTTTTGTAAGAACGCTTTGGTTGAATTCTGAAAACATTAAGAACATCGTCAAGTGGCCGAGGCGTCTGAAACAAACATAAAATGATTTTATTCAGAGCAATTCAGGAAAAAGAATAATGAAATTTAAATACTCAGTTTGTTCACAAAGATAACGAAAAACATATACAACAACTAACATAGATTTAATAGAGCCGATCTTCAAACTAAAATTGACCTTCTGTTTTTAAAAAACACATTTCCTTAAACATGCTTCATTGTACAACAGGCAATGTAAGAGCAATTAAAAAAGATTTTGAGGTTCGACTATCACCAAAAAATTAATAACTCTTTTGAGTAGATTTAAAGTATTTTAACAGGATAAATATCCTTCCTCCTTTGGAAACCTCAAAACCCTAAGGCTAAGAATATAAAACTTAGAATTTTCTATAACGACGAATTTTACAGCTTGAAAGATTTATACAAGATTTTTATCTGAAAGAAAGTGTTCCTCAAGCTGAATGCTCAGAAAAATTCTGAGTCACTGACGGGACTTACTGAGCTAAAGAGACTCACATGGGGAGCCGAGTCACTCGGACAGTGGTTAAGTTCTTATATATTTCCGCTGGACGTTTCAATTGAGTCTTAGCAATGTGGTTCTAAAACATGTCGCTTAAATCACCCTTCTTCAAACAATACAAGTCTCCTTTCTTAATTGTATAGTCTGTGTTTACCGTATAAAGTTGTAAGTCTTGTAATGGAATATGCATAACTTCATAAGCGAGCTAGCTGCTCCGATGCAAGTTTCTCTTTTGTAAACGGTAGCTACCATTGGAAATAGTCGGCGGAGGAAAACAATCATGATGCCAGTCATGATGCTAGTCAAAGCGTACGGGTGGAATGGATTCCTACAATCATTGCCGTAAGTGAATATCTAATTGATCTTCGGGATAATAGCCACAGCTGACGTCACGTAAATAGTACAAATAAATTTTTTTCCTATGGCTTTAACGCTTCTGATTATAATAAATACATTCAAATATTTGTTATTATCTTGACTGATATTCCATGCCTTTTATTCAATAAAAAAGTTAATTCTAATCTTGGTCGGTTCTTCTTGTTCTCGTGGTTCTCCCGCTTCTCAAGGTTCTTGTGGTTCTCCTGGTTCCTCTGGTTCTCGTGGTTCTTGTGGTCCTTCTGGCTTTTGTAGTTCTCCTGGTTCCTCTGGTTCTTGTGGTTCTTGTGGTCCGTCTGGTTTTTGTAGTTCTCCTGGTTCCTCTGGTTCTCGTGGTTCTAGTGGTCCTTTTGGTTTTTGTAGTTCTCCTGGTTCCTCGGGTTCTCGTGGTTCTTCTGGTTCCTTTGGTTTTTGTAGTTCTCCTAATTCCTCTGGTTCTCGTGGTTCTTCTGGTTCCTCTGGTTTTTGTGGTTCTCCTGGTTCCTCTGGTTCTCGTGGTTCTTCTGGTTCTTCTGGTTTTTGTGGTTCTCCTGGTTCCTCTGGTTCTCGTGGTTCTTGTGGTCCTTCTGGTTTTTGTAGTTCTCCTGGTTCCTCTGGTTCTCGTGGTTCTTGTGGTTCTTCTGGTTTTTGTGGTTCTCCTGGTTCCTCTGGTTCTCGTGGTTCTTCTGGTTCTTCTGGTTTTTGTTGTTCTCCTGGTTCCTCTGGTTCTCGTGGTTCTTGTTGTCCTTCTGGTTTTTGTGGTTCTCCTGGTTCCTCTGGTTCTCGTGGTTCTTGTTGTCCTTCTGGTTTTTGTGGTTCTCCTGGTTCCTCTGGTTCT
>JANCMA020122370.1:0-14556 GCA_024336925.2 Zoanthus solanderi
GAAGGCAGAAGACGCTGCCGAAACATGTTTGCCAAGTTAAAAGTTGTCGTTTATGTTTTAAAAATCTTAACAAGTCTCCTAATTAATCCTCCATTTGGAAAAATATATATATATATATGTGGTCTAAAATATATTGTTGTGATGGTATACTATGCATCTATGTAGAAGACTAAAATAATATGTAATAACTTGCATTTAAGCTTTAAATTATTATTTATTTCTAATTAATATAGACTGATATTGCAGGTGAATTTTAGATTGCTGGCCTAATGCAACGAATTGATGAAAGAGTGGTTGAGAAAATTGGAGAACTTGTAGAGGAGGGTGTCACAAGTGCTGCTGAAATGGAACGACACTTGCAGGACTTTGTAAAGAAGGAAATCTTTGGGGGTGGTCCCATACAAAACGTTACAAGGAAAGGTACCGAGCCTCATTGCAGATGAGACATTCAAAAATTGACCAAGAAGATTTACTTTCCAAATTTGAGGACTGGAAAAAGGAATCTCCCCAAGACATGTTCTATCTACGGCCAGTGACAAGTGAAACATCTAACTCTGAGCAGCAAGTCCAAATGGCAGAGGATGAGGATGACATTATGCGGCAGACTGTGTCCAGTGATAAAAGTGACCCATCCAAAGACTTTCGTTTTGTGCACCAGACTTTGTGGAAAAAAAATGGTATGAAATCTGCCTTCTAGGCGCCACTTACAAAACATCACGATATGCCCTACCACTATTCTTTTTATGTGTTAAAACTAATGTGGACTATTCTGTTGTCGGGTCATTTGTGATAAAGAGAGAGACAAGGAAAGCTATTGCTGAAGCTCTGGAAGTTTTGCAGCATTAGAATCCCAAATGGTCACCACAAAACTTTATGACTGATTTCAGTGATCCTGAAATTAAAGCCGTTGAAGAAGTCTTTAAAGGTAAGTTGCAAAGCTCATACACATTTAAAAGTCAGCATTTGCCATGCAGGCAGACTACTTACAAATTATATGTACCCAACATTGTTCCTATGTAAGGAATGAGTGAACATGTAAAATAATAAGCATATTCATCTTTCCTATTAACCAGTTCTGACCTGGCATACAATACTGAATGAAAACCTTGTGCTAAAACCTAAATACTATAGGTTCTAGTTGATAAAAGTTGTAATTATCAAGTTAATGTTATTTACCAGGTTTTATGTTTGTGTCTTCCTATCTGTAATTTTCCCAATATCATGTGCTGAAAATGATAGAAATGACAACTTGTAAGCAACTTCATTTGAGCCAATTTCTCCTAAAAGTGCAATATATGTGCTCTCCATCGCCTCCAAGCCTGGCAGAGACGGCTTAACACAACAAGCTATAGACTGCTAAACTCTAAAGATGAGGTCCTGTAATGTTAAGAAAAATAGCAAAGACACCAACAGAGAAGGAGCAGGAATTGGTTTTATCCGAGTTAAAAAGCAATGTATACATGAAGGGTAACTGTGGCCTCAGAGAGTGGTTTGAAAAGAAGTGGCTTAAAGAAACAAAGGTTAAATGAATGACATTAACTTGCACTATAGAAGTAAAATTCAGGCATATTTACTTAGTAAAGAATATAAACATGCACTGTATACTGAAACACAAACACAATGTTTTATTACTTTTGCCCTTTAAATGTTTTTGTGATGACAAATGTACACATATTGGAAACAAAGAAAGCTAAAAACAAATTAATGCATAAAAGGGGTAGGAGTTTGGGATCTTCAACCACATACTCTATAATTTATGATAGATTTGAGTGCACATTAGAGATAAAAGATTGAATAACAATTCAATCAATACTAACCAAACAAGGTAAACAGTTTCTTACAAAAACTAATAAAAAGAAAAACTGCAAAAATAACTATTTAATTTGTAATTCTTAATTTTTATAAATGCCTGACATTTACTTTTTACTTTCTTTTGTGTTTTCTAAAAACAAAAACTGTAAATGATAATCCATACTCTCATTTCTCAATCTCAAAGAGATGAATTTGGGCATACAAAATTGACAGATTTAATGTTGAGATAAACACCAACAATGGTATTGAAAGGCAGAACAGATCCTTCATATACAACTTCTAAGCCCACAAGCGGGATACCAGCCTGTCTACAATGGCGTCAGTTCCTGTCACACAATTCGTTCCTGCTAGCTACAGAAGGTGAATATAATGCTTGCTCTACCATGGCCAACCATTTGACTTTTGAGGAGTGGGGGAGTGGATTTTTTTTTAAAAAAGATTTCCTTAAAAAATTACTGAAAGATACGTTTCAAAAAGAAAATTGCAAGCAAAGCAAAATGGTGAAGAAAACTCGTGCAAAGATTTATAAAAAAATGTTGTAAGCTATTGTAAGCTTGTAGCTTACCCTCATGGGCAAAAAAATTCTTGCAAAAAAATTTCACCACCCCCCCTTCAAAAAGAGTCAAACGGTCAGCCGCAAATAATGGAGTTTTTGGATTTCCTGTGATTTATAAGGATGGGGTTGAATACTAGTTGCCATACATCATTGTAGCCAATATCAAATTTGTCTGATCAATTTAGCAATAAATATTTACTTCATTAACATAGTAAACGTTACATTAACAACATAAAATGTCATTAATGATACCCATGAATACACAATCATACAAACAAATAACTCCTACATAGAAAACTGAAAATAATTTGCATTTTGTAGGCTCCATGTCAACCCGAAATGTTTCATCAATTACCAACACGTATTCTTTTTCCAATCCTCCCTTTTTTTAAGGAGAACCAACTTCCAAAAAGAAAAAAATAATTTAACTTTAACATGTACATCATTCTCTATCAGGTATCTCACATTAAATCAGCGCTATTCTGGAAACTTTAAGTTGTACAGCATCTCGATGGATCACCACCTTATCGTGGTGAGGCGGTTTGTGTGTCCCAATGATCCCTAGAGCTATGCAGGCTGGAGTCTGCAACTCCTGGTACGGTTACCCATGCCGAACAGGTCAAAGGATAGAGGCCAGACAAAGACTAATCCCCGGTCCTCCAGGTTGGGGGTTGGGCTTGGGGCTGATTACCCTTTCCCGAAAAAACAAACTTATTACAGAAACCAGAAACAGAGTAATTTCATTAGATCAAGGGAATAATACATGGCCGCACCTCGTAGCATATTATTGATGACGCGCGGGAGCCAAAGCCGATAGGACGCACCCAAACTGATAAAGTCATTGGTGCACCCAAAACGTAACATGAAGATAGGTGCAAGTAAGTTAAGTTTGATCACTTTCAAATCCGTTCACAATATAAATCTTGTGTCTTCATTGAGACAATGCTCGCACATGTGCAGTTAATTCAAATGAAAATGCCAACAATTTTGAGGAGAATAATTTACTGTAATACTAACTTCAGGGTGAAAAATAGTAATTTTGTTTCGGTATCGAGTACACTAAAGTTGATCGTTTTGTTTTAATATAATTATACTAGAAGTTTCTAAAAAAAAGTGAAGGCTACGCGCTAATCGAAGCGAATGTGTTACAATATGAGATAAAAAAAAAGGAATCTGAAATAAGGCTTCGACCACAGTACTTCCTTATAATTAATACTACTTTAATGTTCAAAACTTGCAATTGTAACTTATATGCTATGAACTGCATGGTCTAGTAGCCGAAAAAGTCTTTTTTTAGCCGAAGTCTTGGGTAGTCCTTTATTTTTGTGCTGAAATTTGATCCAAAAATACTTAACTGGTTATGAATGATCGCTTTCAAGACGTATGAATACAATTTCTAACGATTCAAGCTATTTTGGAATTATTAAAGAGTCCGTGTTTTCCCATTCCGTTCACTGTATATTTTCTTGAAAATTTCAGGTTTAGATTGTATAAACAGACCGTGAATCGCCCCAGCATAATTACTAGCATTTATAAGCTAATTTGAGCTAGATGAAAAACGTATTTTACTTCTAATTAAGTTTCACGAAATTTTTATGAATTGCTCGACAATAATTACAAATAACTTGTCTTGCAGTAGCAATTCTAAACCATTTTAAACTACTTTTCAGAGTGCATGATTAAAGTCCGTATGTCTTTTGTAGATTTCACTCTATTTCGGTGTAAACTCTGCTATAAATAAGTTGTCAGACTGCTAAGCTACAATGCTAAGAATATATTAAAAATACATGAGGCTCATATATATAGGCTGAAACGAAAAAAACACTATTCTCATACAAAAAAGTGTGTATACTTAAACATGATAAACAGAACTGATCAAATAAACTTGATTTTGTTTTCAGAATATTATCTTGTTCAGTTCATTGAAGATAATGTAAAGTCGATTGTGGCAGATAACCAGATAGAGAAGGAAGGGAATATGGTGAAAGCCATGTACTCTGACAAAAAGTACTACCCGTGCAATTATAATTGCAGAGAATGGTAATTGTTCCGTTTTTATATGTGCAATACTTTTCAGTTATTAAGATTTTTCTATTTGCTTATAGTGGACTTTGCTGTGTCTGAAACTAATGATACAATACAGTGCATCCTCGATTATCTGAATATCGATTACCTGAACACCAAAGTCTTTTACCACTTCAGCTTTATCCAAGCCAATTCTTAATCAACCGAATGAAATATCTATTACTTTGAACTTTTGTCAAATATACATCCTGAACATTGCATAAAAAACATCACTTTTATTGCTCATAATGAATACTATTGTTGTCTGTATTCCGTTTGAGCATCCCATGACTACTTCTAGGTGCTTATGAGAAATTTTGTTGGAAGATTAGTAGGTGAAATTTTCATTCTCAGTTATCCAAATTTTTGTTGTATTCGAACGACCCATCAGACAATTGATTTCAACCTGTTCGGATAATCGAGGATGCACTGTACAGCAAATACAGTATTTAATTTCCTAATTTTACAATCACTGTCATAACGGATTATTTTCCGAAGTTCCAATGTCACTGCCAAACATTCTCTCTTTGTTCCACAGAGAATAAAGGTTTCCTAATGAAAACACAGTCAGCAATGGATAAAAGTACCAAAAAAAAGAAGGGAAATGAGACTCGAATGAAAGGAAAGAAGGGCGAGAAAGAAAGCAACAAGGCACACAAAGAGAAGAAACCGGTGGTTAATGTTGAGAAGGAAAACAAGAAAAAAGAAAGGGAAGAGAAAAAGAAGGCTCTAGATGAGAAAGATTATGACACCCTCACTGCAATGTCAAGTTTAAATAAATCGGTGATTGTTTTGGATGAGCGCAGGTGGGAGGCAGATTAAAAAGAGAAAGAAATTAGTCGAAGAGAGAAGCAGAGGCGAGAAGATTTAGATGTCCTTAGGCCAGAAATTGATGAGGAAGAGCTTTACAATGTTTGCCACTTTGGTCGGTGCTTGGTTATATTCATGAGGTCATAATATTAATATCAAAATAAAGTTGATAGATTGATGATTATCTTTATAGAGAAAACTAAATGAGGAAAACCAGCCAAAATATTAAAAAATCATACAAACTGGTCACAATCCTTTAAAAAAATTAAAATCCTCACCATGCATGCCAGTTTCTGATAAATCAATTAAAATAACATGATTATATTATATATTTCTTACCAGAATTTAAACAAATCAATTCACAATGCTAGTAGTGATATAAGTATGTTTCTGCATGTATTTGCATTATTTCATACCCCCAAAATTGTATGCATTGCAATTTCAATAGACTATATATTATTTACTAACAATAAAACTTTGTTCCTTCTTTTCAATTTCAAAACCTTAATTATTTTTGACAAGAAAAATACAATTGCAAGTTTTCTGCTTATATCAAGGCTTAAAAAATCAGATGGCAATTAACATTATACACTTAATAATGACTGCTCACGAGAAAAACATCTGTTTTGTTTCCAGAGAATCTCAAATGTTTTCTCAAGACGAAGTCAAGGCCACCAATTTCCTGCTCTCAAACATGACAGCGCAAAAGTAATTTTCAGCCGGGTTAACATTTGATTGCAATGAAAGCATGTAGTCGAGTCAAAAACACACTAGCTACATCAATAATATTTCAAAGTTTAACTTATAGACTGTACTAAATTAAATTTGATTTTTTGTAATTCCAATAATAAAAAGTAGCCATTCACATGTTTTAATTTGATAACACTTTTTTTCTACCCAGGCATATCAAAGGCATCTTTTAAGAGACTTAAATAAACCAGGAGATGCAGCAGCTCTAGATAAAACAATCCAGTTCCTCAAGCTGACATCTGAAGTTATAGCATTTTTCACTGACAAGCAGTCCATTGGTAGTGAAGGTGATCTTCGTCTTCGAAAACTTGATGCACTGCTTTTATACTTGAGCCAGTGGAAGGATGAAATCAAATCTAGGAATCATTTTCTATCTGACAAGCTCTGGTTTGACCTCTAGTCCATGGTCTACGGCTTCAAAGCTATTGTTAAAACGAAACTTCAGAATTTTTTTGGATCAGTTATCAAACCATGGTCATCAATCAGGATGTCATAGAGAACCACTTCTGTCTAGTGCGTGCATGTAATGGGCAGAACAATAACCCAACATACAGGCTACAAGAGCCAACCCAGAACTCCATAAGAGTTGGTTAAACCACAATCAGTTCAAAATGCAATGCAGGACAAGTCTGAATCCCCGCCTAGATTAGCATCGCTACCTGCGGGTGAGGTTTTTGTAAAATATTTTTGTTATAATAAATAAACTTGAAACTCATAGCCTGGTATACAAACCTCATTATCGTGATTTGAGTCACTATAAGTCACTGTAAGCTTAGTCTCACTGAAAGCAAGATAATCTATTGGGTTTTTGGCAAGCAGAATTCTAAGCTCGTCAATATGCGCGGTTAACTTATTTATATTTAGGGCGGCAAGTTTAAAACCGTGGGAGAAATCGATAATTATATTTGTAGTTTAAAATTGTTGCAGGGATGTCAGAGTGTACAGCATCCGTGAAAGCAACAGATCAGCTGGAATTTTTTCTTATGTTATTAGCAAAGTTCTTGAACAGGATCTCGTTACCTTCAGCTGGTGTTCAATTAGTGTAGACCACCTCTATTGAGCTCCGCTTGAGTTACGTTTGAATGACTAATAAAGTTCCAACCATTTTGAGCACAAAAGCGCTTAAGCTTCTTGTTTACATGTGACACCGATTGCTGGTAAGAATCACGCCTAGCAGTTAATTCGGAGTTAGTTAAATCTGCTTCTGAGTTTGATTCAATTTAGCGAGCCAAATCGACAATCTCGTTGACAATTTCGTCAGGCTGTTGACTTCGTAGCACGTTGGTCCCGACGTCTAGTAGTATTAAGTTGGGGTACTTCTCTAGTGTAGGTTTAATATCCATATACTTAAAAATTATATGTATATTATTACAGTACGATTATTAAAATTTCTTTAATAATCGTACTGAGGCTTGATCACTCGACCACTCTGGTTTCACTGCTTCGACAAAATGAGGACCTATTTTGAAACTATTATTTAGAAATTATTTAAGAATGATATTTTAGGCTCAAAATGTCAAAATTTTAAGAATCGCGAGGCTTGGGAAAAAAAGTATGATTCTTATTAAAAAAGTGTGTAAAGGGTAAGTTGCACGGGAAAAAACGAAATAAAGAACGAATAAATTCTTCTGGTTTTCTTCCTGTTGAACACAATCCTAGTTTCTTTCTGTAGGTTTAGTGCCTGTGGTCGCTAGACAAAGAGTTTTGAGATTTCTTATATACATATGATTTCGTAGGAGTAATTCTCGGCCAGGAAACTGGTTCAATTTTATGACGCAATGTACGGACATGTGATGGAATCGATTCACTTTTATTTCATGCCGTCTTCAACATATCTTCGTCATTTTAGTGCGAATTCAAGTTTTGGCAAGTAACTACGGTTACTTTTTCTAACGATTTGTTTTTCAGGTGTATTTTATTACTGATGGCTGACACAACTGTGTACCACTTAATAGCTAATAACACGTGCTAGAGTTTTACCAAGTAGGCAATTTCAACGTCGACTTTATTTCATTCGCGTAAAAGCAGGAATCACAAAATGTCTAACTGAAAATGTCAAAAAAAACCTATCGGGCCTCATCGATATGGATGTATTTAAGCTACAAATTACAGCAGCTTGGATTGGTTCAATTGTTTCATAATGGCTATTGAAAACAGGGTATAAAAATTATATAGGCATTGATAAACCCACCGAGTTTATCTGCTCCAAAAAAGACGTTGGTTTATTATTTAAGTTGCAAGAAACAACGTTAGATCGGTAACGCAAATGTTGTAGAATCGAATTATTTTGGCTTTTTGATTTTTAGACTTCTGCTTAAAAATTGTTAAAATCACCTTCATTACCGCAAACAGAACTTTACAATTTCATTTTAATCTGCATTACACTATTTCTTTTTTGTCTGTTGGCTTGTTACACTTAAAGAGCAACTTAACTCCAAAATAATTTTTTGATATGTTAAACTACATCTCTTTGGGATTTCATAAATGCGTGCTTTTATACCCATCCCTGGAATCGTGTCCTTAAAAATAAATAACAAAATGTACTAGCTCATAACTTAGAAAAAGGCTATTTTGCGCCCGCGATTTATTGGGGTTGTTAAAAATCTATGGTATGATATATATAAAATATAGAGACTCTCTGTCTCTCTCTATATATATATTTATCAGACCGTAGGGCTTCTTAGATCCGATACACCGTTTTCTGTTTTTTTAATGTAACATAGTTTGACCATGTGCTCTTCTACAAGATTGTTTTTTGGCAATCTGTAGTTTTTTAGTTAACTTATATATCATTGAGCGGATAGGATGTGTAGAGCCAGTACTGAGTTACAGCTTCTGAACCTGAATAAATCATTGCCATTCATGTTGTTGGTTTATTCTCTGCTCACAAACCGTACGGACGGGTTCCAATAAGGACCAACGAAACAGTTGTTTACGGTAGCAGATTCTGGCTTGATCGGAACTCTCATCATATGGCTCACGGACAAGTTATTTTTACGTAGTATATCAGCCTTTTACTTATTAGTTCTGATTATTTTGAGTATAACATACGAACCTCTATCCGACTTCCCGGTCTCTAAAGTATGTGAGTGAACCCCTGGGATCACAATAGTGACAAGCTTTAATGGAGTTGTTTTGAATACTTTTTAACAAACTACTAGTCCTTCTTTATCGATTTTCCTGATTTAATGTATTTTGAGCCCTTTTTTCCAAAATTGGAAACGGCCATTCTCCGATAAACGTCACCAACACCTTCCTCATCGTCAGTATTCTTATCATCATCATAACCATCAAAATCGTTGTAGTTTGACATGTTATCATCATCGGCCCCTTCAGCGTCAAAATCAGTGTCGTAAAAACTTCTTGGCATAAACCGAAAGCCCCTGGGGTATCCAAACAAGCCATGTCCTTGATTAAAACGGTCATAGAGGTAACTAACTGCGCTCATGGGGGACCATGGGAGTGAAGAGAAAGACGACCTCCGCCTAGATAAAGTGTAAGGGTATCTTTGGTAATCTAGCATAGGTAATGAAAATCTCCAGCTAGGATATCTGTACTTTGAGAGGGGATATGAATCTTGAGACATGAAAGCTGGGGTTTCTCTATAACGACTTGGTCCAGGATAATTTTCCATGCCCTGATAGAAATGCGGGTAACCAATATTAAACTGATTATTTGCCAGTGATGTCATTCGACCCTGGACAGCAGCGTCTCTTTGTTGTGTCTGAAACTTCCTCAGCGTTTGTTGCTGATCCAACTGTGCAGCGCCATACGTTAGTTCATTGGCAACCATATTGTTTTCTGAAGCAGACTTGTATGGGTTTATGGCGCTTTGTTTTTGCACGTTCACATCATTTACCCGATCAAAATTGGTAATTGGTCTAATTTCGTCAATAGCATCCAGGGACTTACCAAAGCTAGTTGAACTCTTGAAAGACTGAGATAAATCCGAATAGGGCTTCTGCGTGTCAGTAACTTTGTTTTCTCTTTCACTGGCCACATTAATACCGCTGTAATCAATGCCTTTGGGCCTAAGGCTTTTAAAATGTTGCCAATGCGCTTTGTTCCTTCGCTTCCCCGCCTTACGTTTGGCGTGTCTGTGATGTCTCTTCGTGAACTGAATTTTGTCGAGCGATGCTTTTCCGCCACCTTCAAACAACGTCAACTTCATACTTAGTTCCCCAGCATGCACGGACTGATTGGATTTCTGCTTCATTACGAGTTCTTTGTCAAATGAAATGTTCTTGCTGTTTTTTAATTGAAATTGCTTTAGTTTATACAATACTTTTTTTAACTCACACAACTGCGATACGTGTACTTTTGTGTCGTTGCAAGAGTTCACAATATGCAATTTCAAAACATTTGACTGGTTGGAAATATGTTCTCGACGCTGCTTTGCTCGATGTGCTAAGTCTTCATCTAGCTGTCTGCTCCCAGATAAAGATACTGATTTTGTCGAGCTACCTCTTTTGTGTTCTAAAGTCACTAATTTTTTCAAAAGCTCCATCTTTAAGTGGTTTGCACTCGCAGTTTTGGAGCTCCTGAGTTTTTCAAAAACCTTCGAAGAGTTCCTTTTCCTGACCGTACTTCTTCTCGCAGTCGATAATGGTTTGGGTTTCTCAATTTGTTTTTTACGCTTCAAGGTAACGCCGACTTGTTGCTCATTTCTTGCAAGCTTGGGGTATGTGGATTTTGGTCTCTTATGTATATACTTGGCCTCCCATGAATACGTGTTTTTACCAAATACTTTGCCATTCTTACTTTGCTGTTTGTTTTTAAAGTAGTTTCCTCTCACTGTAGAAGTCAATTCAGGGTATGATAAGGAATTATGTCTCGCTCTGGTCTTCCCGCCATGCACTTCAGTTCCACTGATTAATTTTTGGACACTGAAACCAGCTTTTTTACTGGCTGCTAAGTAAACAAAGGAAAAATACAGTTTACTGTAACAGAGTATATACAACATTTTATTATATGTATTATCTAACTTATATTTTATTCTCAGATTACTTAATAACGAGGGGAAAGTAACCGGTAGTCAGCTGCTTGTTGTGCCAGAGTTTGTAATTTCTTTCCGCAAACATTCTTGGCAGTTCATTTATCGATGCTTCCAATTAATCATGTTCACTCACTTGCTGCGCCCTCCAGGCTCCATTGAGCAAAGATTATTTCCCTACGTTGGTAGATTATTCTTAAGAGTAACAAACGATATGAAAAACAAAAGCAAGGATTCATGTGTCAAGTTACGAATTAATACAAAGACACTGTGAATGTAAAAAATCTATTCACGTTTAAAGCTTCTTGTCAACCGAGTTGTTGTCATCAAAAGAATAAGGCTAATGAACAAGTCAGAAATCAAATTAAAAATAAAACGTGTCTTCCCCCCTTCTTGACCATTTAAGGGTTTAGACTGTAGATTACTTTATTTTCACGCATGTCACCTGGAAAGACTTGAAGTAAACAACAAGGTGTAGATGCCGCTTTTATGGACAAGATGGCAACTTTGAAAACTCAGTAATGAAATGGGACTAGTTTAATGTGGCGCATTGACTTGGGACATAATAAGTAAATAAGTAACGACTTTATTTAGGTGACAAGTCTTCTAGCTGGCTCAAGGCCTACTAATTGGGGACACAACCTTTTATTGACCACTCTAAAGTGGGCGGAGACCTTTCACATGACAGACATAAACACAGTTAGGTCTCCGAGAGTCTACGGTTTAACGTCCTTATCCGAGGAGATAATAAGATTAACCCGTGGGGAAGCAAGCAGAAAAACAAAAATGTTTCATAATTCTTTGCACATCTTTTTGTCACTAAAAACACTTACCACTTATCTATCTGACAAAAATTCGTCATTAATCAAACTACTTGCAACTGGAACCTATTCATTAATGGATTAGTTGATGGATAAGAGCTGTTTGTTAACAAATACACCCACGCGCTGGCGACACAATGAACGAGAAATTTGAATAATGCACGATGCGGAGCTAAGCTAAGCTGAGTGTATTAAGAGCAACTTCGAGTTCATTTTGTCGCCAGCATGTGGGTGTGTTTGTAAACAAACCGCAAACTGAAAGTAACTAACTCTTTTAATATACAATACGAGTTCACTGCATTGCAAGGCGCGATACATGACTTAACGAACTTGAAGCAAGAGTTTGAACAAAAACCTTAAATGAAATATGTACTTAATTAAAATGGCGTAAGTTAAAATAGAATAAAATAGAAATCACGAAAAGCTGTATATGGAGAAAGATTAAAAAAATAGAAAAAATTCAGCAAGTAGTGGAGCATTCAATAAAATTTGACAAACCCTAAAAGAAATTTAACAATCACCTTGTTTTAGAATTAATCAGCAGTTATTTGGGAAGTAAGTTCAATGTTTTAATGAAAATTAGAAGAACTTAACCATTATTTGAAGAAAGAGAACTTATAAAAATTACGCGAAGATAATTTTCACGAGCAAGCAGCAAAGCATTCAATGAAATTTGACAAACCATAAAAGAAATTTAACAACTTCCTTGTTTTAGAATTCATTAGCAGTTATTTGGGAAGTATATTCAATGTCTTAATGAAGGTTAGAAGAACTTAACCAGTATTTAAAGTGTTTTCACACGTCGTCGTTTTCGACGATAAACAATAAAACATGGTCATATTGTTCAAAAAGTCTGGAATCTGCATATTTTTGCTTCCAAGTTTTCGCCACCATAAAACAAACCAATTTCAATGATTGTAAATCCGGTATTCAGTAAATCTGGCAAAAGGTTGAATACCATTTTAAAAAATCAAACAGAAAAACCGATCAAAAATGTCGGCAAAGTGCTTCACATGAAACCCAAACTTCAAACTTGTTTAAGTTGCGGGAAAATTTCTGGACGTTCGCCAAAAAGCCCGCCAAAGTAAATAATGTGAGTGTATATACCGATAAATGACAACTTTCGCTGGAGTAAAAGGTCAGTAAATATATATTAAAAAAAAAATTTTTTTTCCACCACAAAATAAACTTCATATGTTCGCGCCACCGTGTAATATCCTCTATATAGTTTATTCTTTTATATTTTAAACAATGTATGCTTTTTTCATATATTGTCAGTTTTAAAATGACAATACTTTAGTACTGAGCCGAAAATGAAATTTGTGTGGTAAGTTATAGCTTTCTAAGACCCAAATCCGTCAAATGTTTAAATAGTTATCATAAAATTTGAGTGTCCATCCTACCTGTGTGGTTTTTACCCAGATACCTAAGTTTTCGCCACATCTGTGACAGACGTTTAGGGCGTTTTCCATTAACGAACTTGGGCCAAGGCAAAAACACGCATAAAGAGAGAAGATACTAGGCTATAGGCTTAATGCATTATTTCAGAACGTAGTTATCTCAAATCGATAATCAGAAACGTGTTCATTTAAAATAAAGTTTGGAGCATAATCATTTTGCTCCGTTAGGAGAGAAATTTTGTCAACAAAACATGGGAACATAAAAGTATGAATCACGAAAGCGGTATTTGTTTACAAGGAGCTTTGCTTATTGGCTTTCATTTCTGTCAATTTGTACGCATTTGGCGCAAGATTCATGCATTTTGACTCGAGTGCAATCTTTCGTTCTCACTGTGCATTTTCTTCCGCATTGAAAAAATAGTAACGAGGCGCGTAACGTCCATATAGGCACGTATCCCCGTGCGCACAGCTGAAATCTGGAATTTTTTTCATTCCCTTATAGCATTTGTCAAAGTTATCTTAAAACAGGACCGATTTTAAAATATTGAATTATACTGGCGCGTGTGTTTTCACATTCATAAGCACAAGGACGTTAGTATAATATAACAGAGTTTATAACAGAGTTCGCCCGTCTAAAGGGTAGACGTCTTGCCCTTTGCTTGTAAATCCCTTGTTTTTATCATTGTTTTACCTCATTTTTGTTGAAGGTTACCGAAAACAACTACTGCGAGACCCTAACTTGGGGCGCCTTCGGTGCTCCCAATAGCTGCGTTGTGCCTACACCTTAAAATCACACGCTAAGCCCCTGATAAAGTATAGGGCACAAAATTCATTCAATCTATATTTTTTTAATAGAACTCAGTTTATATTCTTTGTATTTTTAAATGATAATATTTCTATTTCATTCAGCTATAACCTCCAAACCAGTTAAGACAAAATATATTAATTTAGTGAGCTTCTTTTGATGCTAAAATTGTTAAAGTCAAAGTAGGATTAGAGGCGTGGGGCAGTTCCTTACCTCTAGGCTACTGTCACCGGCCTCACTCATTTCTGAAATCTAGGTCCAGTGGGCTTTTGCTTATACAAAACCTAACTTATTATCCTCAGAGTTTGACCAATAAGTGTTCTTCTGTTTAAACTATGTCACAGAATTTATTAATTCTCTAATAGTAGACTACTGCAAATCCTTCATTCTGATTGGCTATCTAGTTTGTCAACTCTATGATCAGTAACTCGTCTGTAGTGAAAAACATGCGTTTCTTTTCCTAACAAAAGGCTCATTAAGCCTTTACTCGTGGTACGCGTGGGACCGGGGACAAATCCCAAATATGGCAGTCACTGGACCGAATC
>JANCMA020122471.1:0-14555 GCA_024336925.2 Zoanthus solanderi
ATTATTCTTTTGCGTGTTCTCTTCGCGGTTTCACGCTTTAAGAACGAGGAAATTTCATGTTATTCTTTTGTATTTCTTCATTCATGTTATTATTCTTTTGCGTGTTCTCTTCGCGGTTTCACGCTTTAAGAACGAGGAAATTTCATGTTATTCTTTTGTATTTCTACATTCATGTTATTATTCTTTTGCGTGTTCTCTTCGCGGTTTCACGCTTTAAGAACGAGGAAAGTTCATGTTATTCTTTTGTATTTCTATATTCATGTTATTATTTTCCGTGTTATCTTCGCGGTTTCACGCGAGTCGATTCGTCAACATTTCTACCCCCTCTGTTTGCTTTATCTCTGTAATTTTTCTAAGTGTCTCACAAATCGACTATACGTTAGACGGTTCGACTCCATGGCAGGCGAATGGTGTCGATTCGAGTTTGCTTAGTTGCAACATTACGTCCGAGCTCCGGTCACACTGTACATATACGTGCGCTCTGTACATCATTTCGAACTGACTTTTGGTGAGACGGTTCGTCAATTACCTTAGTCGAATCGACTCAGTTTGGGAGTATTGGACAACCCTCCTTTGAGAATGACCTTTAAAGGTACGCATAAATTAACTCGGGTAATGATTTTAGACCCTAAAAGACATTTAATTAACATTTTAGTTTATTGAACTTTAGAGAAACAATGTTGATGTATTGTTGAATTTAATAGATATTATTTATAGTTTGACATTGCTTCAGTCTGTATAATCTTGGGTAAAGTTCGAAAACTGACTCGAAAAGGTACGGTGTCAGTTCGAGACCCTAAAAGATATGGCGAGACCGAGGGTCTTATTTTCGACCCTAAAAGGTCCGTCGAGCACCCCTATCTATTTTTAAGGGAGTCTTCCCCCGGGTCTAATAACACAGCCTTTTGTCTGGTTGACGTAGTGCAGTGGTCATCAGTCGCGCCTCTACGACCCGGGATCAATTCATGGGCTCCGAACGTTGGCTGAGATTTGTCAATCTCAATCTGACTCCGAGGATTTTTCTCCGGGAGGCCGGGTAATCCGATTTTCCTCTCTCTCCAAATTAGACTTTCCGCCAAGATCTGAGCCGTCAAGGCAGCGATTAAACATTAGCCTATAGCGAGGAAGAATGGGAAACCACTTCCATCGCAATTGGCGTTAAATAAAGTATTTGTTGTTTCTATCTTGTGTCACATTTTTTTTTGTAGATTTTTTTGCTTGAAATCAAAAACAAAAGACAAAATTTCTTGACATTCTTCGTTGCAGGTAAGACGAAGAAAAAGAATGGAAACTTGGACATGTTTCAAAATAATATTCAAAACAACCCACTTGACTGATAACCAAACAAATTGTTGACGTCTATTAAAACTGTATTTGAATATCATGCATGATATCAGTGTTGTATAAATCCATAGGATTGCATCATAACTTCTCTAATCTTTTTATCTTTAACGATTTGGCCGATTACCAGCAATTCAAAGTAAATCTTTATCCTGTTCTGTCAACATGTTGTTAGAACATAGCTAATTACAATCTAAATTAAAACTTCTCGGTACATCCAAGATTACCAGTGATAACCAGGGCGATAACTCAACCCAGAGGAAAACTCAGTTGAAGGTAAGAAACTGTGTAATAAAAGTTGGCACTGTTTAACCAACTAATTTCAGTGTTGTATATTAACTCTTAGGATTGCTGAAAGCCTAGAATACCAATTGTTGAAGCGACCTGATATGTTTTACATGTAGCTAGACCTTTCATTCAGTGTGAGTTGTTTTGTTTTCCTCTAGCTCGGTTTTTTATTGCCTGAATAAATGAAGAATTGTAAATATATGTTCTGAAAATGATAGACGATGTACCAAAACTTTCTAAATTTTTTTTTTACTTTGGATGTTGCAATTGCCAGGATCTTTCTTACTTGGACACAGTCTCTTGTATTTCTATCATTTGTTAGTTTTTTTAGGTAGACTCTTTTCGCTTACAATCTGAAATAAAAAGAAATTTCTTGACGTGACTTTTGCTGTTAAGACGAATATTAAGAGTAACTTACTAAATAAGATTCCTCGCTGGAAGCTTTTTAGTTTTATTTGGTCATGACTTCTGTTTTAAACCAAATGTTAGTTTTGTATGCCTTGTTTTATTGATATTTTAAAAACGTTTTTCGTTTTGCTTGTAATCTGAAATAAGAAATTTCTTGACGTGACTTTTGAAGTTAAGAAGAATAGTTTAGTAGTAGTGCAACTTACACCGGCTTTAAAACAATGTTAAATAGAACCGCCTTGAGTGACAAACAAAGTGTTGACGATCATTAAAACTCGTATTTGAATATCATATGGAGAAATAGTAAGAGTAATTTACTGAAAAAAATTCCTCGCTGGAGACTTTTTAGTTTTCTTTGGTCATAACTTCTGTTTTAAACCAAATCTTAGTTTTGTATGCCTTGTTTTATTATATTTTAAAGTCGTTTTTTCAGTGGATTGGGCGATGTCAGGTTAATGTATCTCATGAAGACAGTTGTAAAAAACATATCAGGTGAAACATATTTGTGGGATTTTGTTTTTTGTTTTTTTTTGAAAGCTGATAAGTGTCTGAGTATTTTTAGATTATCTTCCGAAGTTTCCATTGAAGAAATTGTTTAATTTAGTTACTAAAGAAAGAATGTTATCTCTTAGCTTGTTAGCTTGGAGATATTTTTTGTGTTATCGCTTATTTTCATAACTCTAAATCTAACACAATTTGGCTGCCAAACAGCCATTCAATGAAAATCTTCATACAGTCCTGTCAACATGTAAAGAGCTGGATTATACTTCAAAATAGTTATTAATCTAAATCTATACAGTAACACTACGCTTTTCATTACATCAACTAAACAGGAAAATTACCCGATAACTCGACAAAGAGGTAAAACTCAGTTTAAGGTAGGAAATCGTGTAATCAAAGTTCGCTCTTGAATAACTAATTTCAGCATTGTATATAAACCCTTAGGATTGTTGAAAGCCCTTAGTATCATAATTGTTGTTGAAGTTATCTGATATGTTTTTCATACTTGCGTCTCTTGTTTGCTTTTTAGATGGTTTATAAAAATACCTGCCGGATTAAGTGCTTCGTATATTTTCTGAAAACGTACCAAAACTTTCTAATGTTGATTATTTGGGAAGACTTTTACATGAACAGTCTCTTGTATTTCTACAATTTGTCACTTCTTTTTGAGCAGAACTTTTTTCTTGATCTAAACGTAAAATAGAAAGATATTTCTTGATGTAGCTCTTTGCAGGTAAGACGAAAAGATAATTATACTAATACTAAAACTCATATAGGCTTTGAAACAATATAAAATACAACGGCCATAACTGACAACCAAAGTGTTGACGACATTAATACCATACGAAGAGACGGCAGTTAAATGCGATAATATTTGCATGAAGACGGTAGACGTTTACACCAAAACTTTCTATTGTTCTTTTTTATTGGATTTTCATTTCTAAAATTTCTAGCTCCTTGCTCAGCCCCAGTTGACCCAAGATTATAAGTGTTTACGGTAACAAACAGTTATATACAGATAGTTTCTGAGATTCTGTATTTATACTAATTTAACAGCTTAATTTGTTATTCTATTGTAAGTATAGGACGCTTTTAGAGAAATCTTAGCTTCAACGCAAAAGTGTAATCACTTTTATGGATACTATGAATTTTGAGTCCTCTCAGTTACCGTATGTTTTAAGCTTCACAACCTTAAACATACTACACTCCAAACATTAATTACTGCAAAACTAATTAGACTGAGCAGTATCCAAATGTATTTAATGTCTTGAAATAATCCATTTTCCACTGTCACTAGAGCAATTCTTCCCATGCCATAGTTCACTTTGTTCACGAGGCAATACTTATAGAATTACCATGCAATGTCAAGGTCCGCGATTTTTGCTGTACTTAATCTGTTAACTGCTGAGCTCGATGTATCTGTAACGTTAAGTATCAAATTTTTACTTTGAAATGATTGATTATAAAATATACCCATTTCTTTTAAGCTTATCGGTAACTATATTTCCTAAGAAAATAAACTGAGTCTTTTTGCGCACCTATTTCCATCAACAAATGTTGGCATTTCAGTGCAGCCAAATTTACTTTATGGATAATCGTTCATCATCACACTTTGTTAACATTGTAACAAACTGACACACAATATAACGTATGCACATAATTTTTTAATGTCTCAACGGCACACTCGAACCCATGACCTCTACTGACGATACCGGTGAAGCGCTCTCACATTAACCATGTGGGAGAGCAAATCATTCTTAAGTGGGTCCATTAATGCCACTCTGCGGTGTACATTGATTATGTGGACTGCGTTTGTACCGCGGTGTAAACAATGATGTCATGAATGCAAACTAGTCGTGATTATGTGCACAAATAATAAAAGGTTTGTTGACTCTGTTTAATAACAATAAATAAAACGTTTTCGATTATATACCGTCTTTAGACTAAACTGAGTTTAGATATAAAAACCACAAAAGCATGTTAGCGTTTATATACATGTTCAAGTTATTCCACTTTAGAAAACTTACACGACTCCGGAAGCATTTCAACTACTTGTTTTAGGGACTATACCTTTGAAAAGAGTCTTCCTATCAAATGTGTTATTTGGGTTCAGTTGTTTAGAGGTGTCGCGTGGATTCTGATTTTTGTTTACTGTCATTAGGTTTTAGCAATTCAAACCTTAAACTTCTTTCTAGTTTTTTCAACGCATTCTTTGCCACATGACGGTGAATAATTTTGTGTTCGAGTTTAATATTTAAATTATTAATAAACTAAATAAAAATAAATTAACAGAACAGAACTTAACAAGCAATAAAAGCAAAACTTGCTTCAAAATTGTAGAAAATATAAATTTTATTTAATTAGATGCATGGAATGCCAAAAAACGGACCATACAAAACAACTTTAAATTTTTTGTTTAGTTTCCGTGTTTCTTCTCAATTTTTTATAGAAAGAATGAAAGTGTGTTTTAAACTTCTTAGAACCATCATGGATTATCGTCAGATGGTTAGACTCGAACGTATGAAATCTCTTCTTCTCGTTGTTAATGCACTTTAGCACAAAAAGAGCATCTGTCTAGTACGTTATTTTGTTCACAGTCAAATCCAGCTCATCTCAAATCAGTTTGACAGATATAACTGCTGCTGTCAGTTCCGATCTTGGAATTGAGATTTCTCTGATGGGGGCCAACCGAGCCTTCCCCATGACAAACAAACATTGTCCTTGTCCCATGACATCCTCTAAACGCAGATGAACAACGGCTGAATAACCTTGTCTTGACGCATCTGAGAACAGATGCAGCTGAACAGCCTGGACTTCTGCAAATCCTACTGGCTTGTGAAGCACCGGTCTATCTTCACATCTTCCAGCTTCTCAACATCCTCCAACCATTTCCTCCACTGATCGCGTTTATTCTCTGCTAATGTCTCATACCATCCTATCTTCTTCCTACTCAGCATTTGAAGCAGTAGCTTCTTCTTTATGGTGTATGGAGCAATGAAGCCTAATGGGTCAAACAATGAGTAGACCGTTGATAGTATACCTCTTCTAGTCGCTGGCTCGGTTTGACTTGCATTTGCTAGCCGGTTGGACACTTCCCATACAAATTTGTCTTCTTCAATATTCCACCCCAGTCCCAGAATACTCTGGGTCGAAAGTCTCTCTAACTCCTAGTTCACGAAGGCCTTTGCTCTCTCAGAATCTGGAACCGAAGCTATAACTTCTCTGTCATTGCTGTACCACTTTGTCAAACGGAACCCTCCCTCTCTGAGGCATCGTCGCAGCTTGTCCACCAAGGCAATAGCATTAGTAGTAGTGTTCGTTGACTTCATGAGATCATCAACATATATGTTTCTATTGATGACATCTTCAACTTCGGGATCTTCTTTGTCTATTTCTGCAGTTTTCTTCAAACAGAAGTTTCCAACGCTAGGGGATGACGTTGCATCAAAAAAGTGCTTGACCATTCTATATTCCACAAGTTCGCCCGACAGATCTCCGTCAGGCCACCATAAAAATCCCAAGGCACAATAGTCTCTTGGCAGAACAAATACTTGGTGGGACATCGCCTCAATATCAGCTACCATACCTGTATTCTCTTGTCTAAAGCTGGGTTGTTTGAGATGAGATGGTCAATAAGAGCTTTGAAGCTGATGTTGTTCTTGTTGCTTTAGTGATGTGTTGCGTTAGGTCAAATGACTGAAGTAAATCAGTGAACCGCTTTACTATACGATCTCGATTGTCAAACAAATTGATGTTCATGTCTCCTGATACAAGCAGCATACCGTCCCATCTAGACACCACCTTACAGAGAAGGTCGTCTAACTGATCAATCCACTCATTACATCCCAGAATTCTCTCCGAACGGTAAATGACACCAAACAACGACTTGCTATTTACATTTTTGCCAGGCATCTCCTTAAGACGCTTAAGTATGAAGCATTCTTTGATATACGCTCCCACACTACCACTTTTACACACCTCCCGGTTTCGGTAACATAACTGATATCCTGGAATACTGACATGCTGTAACAATAGCGGATTGTCTTTCAACCATGTCTCACTAATAGTAGAAATATTACATTGCTAAAGCTTTTTTTCACATATAAAAAAACAAAAAAAAAACAAAAAAAACACACAGAAGTAGAATCATAATTTCTTAATACACTTTTTAAATCTAAATAAGTTTTAATTTTAATTTTCGGTAGCATTACATAGCTGAAAGCAATTTGAAATATATGTTGAAATATATTAATTATATCATTGTCATCAATGACGTCAGAAAATTATTTTCATCTTCAATGTTAAGATTTATTTTAGTTTGTAATCTGAACGTAAATCTTTGTATTTTGTACATTTAAAAATCATGTGCTTTTCTGTTTCAATATCTCTTATCTCACAATAAACACAAATTCTGTTTTCAGCTGGAACTTTCACATTTCCATAGTTTTTGGAAGTGTTTACAAACGGGTCTGATAAAGGGTCAGTAGCTATATGAATCGGTAAATCATTCAGGTACGAATTAAATAAAAGGGGGCTTAAGATGCACCTTTGTCTGACTCCACGGGCATAGGGAAAGTAATCAGTTCTCTTCGCACCAAGCTTTATGTAACACTTTGATTTAGAATACATGTTTTTTATAATGTCGTAAAATTTTCCTCTAATTTTGTTTCTTTTCAATTTATGAAGTAAACCTTCATGCCAAACGGAATCAAAAGCTTTCTTTAGATCAATAAAACAGGCATAAATTTTACCTTTGTTGTTAAATACATAATTATCGATTAAACAGCGTAAAGTAAAAATATGGTCCGAAGTTCTGTGACGAGGTAAAAAACCTATTTGACAGTTTGTGAGAATATCATTTTCCTCTAAGTATGTTAGTAGTCTTTGATTTAAAATCAAACAGAAGAATTTCCCTAAGCAGCTTGATACACAAATTCCTCTGCAATTACATGGATCATGTCGTAATCCACTTTTAAAGATGGGCATCAAAGATCCTTCACTCCATGTATCAGGGAAAAAACCCGAAAGATAAATTAAATTAAACAATTTGTGATATATCGCCATAAGAAAGGCTACGCTGTTCTTGATCATTTCATTATTTACGTTATCAACGAAAGTTGCTTTTATGTTTTTTAATTTTTTAGCATTCACATTAATTTCGTTTTCAGCAATAGGAGAATCTAAAATCTTGTTATAACTTTCAGACTATACGAAACCATTGATAATACGATCTTGTTCAACGGTGTTAACTTTTTTAGAATGTTTTTATCCGCTGATTTTAAGATTTTCCAAAAATCTGTGTTTGACTGTATGTGCTCGGTCAATCTCAGATAGTTTGTCAGCATGAAATTTTTGTTTCCTTTGTTTTACAAGTTTTTTAAATTTTTTTAAGTGTTCATGATAAAGCTCCCTCAGCGACTCATTCGAAGGGTCTGAGTGTTTTTGGTCAGAGAGCTGTCTTAGGCGTTTTCATGCTTTTTTACACTCAACTGATCGAACCATTTTTTGTTACAAATGTTTGTTTTCTTTCATATTGAATAAGATAGCTTTAAGGACATACTAGCAGCCTTAATTAAAATTGAATTTGCATGATGTACGGCATCGTTAACGGTTTCAAGAGTATTAGAAAAGTCTTTCTGAAGGAAGTCATTAATTAACACCACTATATCAGGTGTCTCTATTGCTAATCTAAAGTGGACAGCCGATTCGTTCGTCCAAATATATCTAGATGGTAAGGGCTTTAACTTTTCTAATTTTAGGTTAGTATCTTCTGCTTCTGGAAAAGATGAGTTAATTCTTAGCCATCTACAAATTGGACTGTGATCAGATAGATACGAGGGTTGTTGGACAATAAATAAAGAAATTTGCTTCTTCAAAAAGTTCTTGGTCTAAAATTATGTAGTCTATAACACTTTCTCCCGGCATTTTTTCCATGGTATGTGAAGTTTCCAAAGTGGTCTCCATTTGATCGGTCATTTAAGATTTTCAGATCAAATGTTTTGCATAAAGCAAGGAGTTTTTTTCCATGTGAATTTAGTTTTTTGTCGAAACTATTTTGCAGTTTTGGTTGAACAGAAAACTCACTGGAATCGTTAGGTATAAATTCATGACCATCTTTCGAAACAAAGTCTTGAAACTCTCCCGTTCGTGCATGGAAATCCCCAAGAACGAGAATGTTTCCTTTCTGCGAAAACATTTCTATATCGTTTTCCAATTGTTCAAAAATTTCATCATCAAAATACTTAGAATTTTCAGGGGGGATGTATAACCCACATACAAACAGATGAACGTTACTAAGAGTAAAAATATAGACTAGAAACTGTCAAAAAGCTCAACCGGAAAGTTTGACGGCTACCCTGCTTGGCAGAGGTTTTTCCCCCTCCAAAGAGAAGGAAAGGAAATCTCTACACTAATCTGCTTGATTATCTATCGCGTTTGCACATCATCCAATAGTATGATGATAACGAAGGCTCAAACTCTGTCAGCGGATAAAATCAACTGGCTTATAAGTAGGCAGCGGTTGTTTACATTATGACATATGTTAGAATTCAAACTAATTGTAACAGGTTTTAAATTAGTTTGGAGTTAATTTGTTCCTCTAATGTGTTGGATGGTATCGAGCAGATCCGTACAGAGGTTTCCTTTCCTTCTCTTTAGAGGGGGAAAAAAACTTCTGCCAAGCAGGGTATTCGCCTCCAGCTGGTCCAGCTAGATCTTGTTTTAATACTGGCAGCACGATTTTGGAATCGTTGTAGTTTAGTACAAAGCCCTTTGATCCAAACCACCCCAGACAACAGAAGCATAATCCAGATGTTACAGGATAAGAGTATCATTACATGTTTACTACATAATTATGATGAAGTCAACATAATCTCGTACTCTTTTAAGTAGACCCAGGGTGATATTGAACTTATCATTTATATACGTCCTTTTTAACCATAAATTCGGTTTTGCTAACATTGAACGTAAGCTTATTTTACAATATAGCCACCGATTCAGCCGTTTTAGCTCATTTTTGATTTGGTATTCAATACTGGCCGTATAGCTAGCACTAAAGGTTAGGATGATATCGTCGGCATACATTGTTGTAGTAGTTGCTGCATCCAGACAGTTTGGTAAATCATTTATAAAAATAGAAATAGAACTAAAAGTGGGCCAAGTAAAAAGCCATGTGGGACATCACTGATCTTACGGATACTTCACGCGACAGGTGACCCTTTAGAAAGCACCGCTGGCTGCGGTTTTCAGGATATAAAATAAAAAAATTAAGGGCTTTTTCACTCAGTCCGACTATACCATTTCATTTTTGCAATCAAGATCGAATGTTCAACGCCATTTATTTGGCCTTTATCAATATTGAGACGCCACTCATTAGTTGATTTTAGTAAGGTGGTTACAGTATTATGTAAAGTTCGGAACCCCGATTGGCTATTCGATAGCATATTATTGTCAGAAAGATATTTATAACTGAAATTGGTCTTATAAAGATTTCTCAAAAACTTTGGCAATAACATGGATGATGGAAAGGTCTATACAGTTATAAACATCATTATAGTTGCTATTTTTAAAAACTAGAGTGACGCGTGCAAGTTTCCATTCCTCCGGGAAAACCCCAGTGCAGATCAGCCGAGCTAAAAGATTGGTAATGGAAGTAGCTGTAACTGGAACAGCTATTCGGAGAGCTTCAGTAACAGTTCTCAAACGTTCAGCGGAACAGATATAGGTGTTATGGTAAACACTTTATCCGTACTGGGAACATATTCATGAAATGATTTCATAGTTTCATCAGATTCAATCGACTCCACAAGTTTAAAACCAAATTCAGATAAATGCTCATTATGTGCATTATCTGTAAGTGTCTTTCGACCTATTTCTAAAGCTTTTACAAGACTACGTTTCCATCTTTTGCTGCATACATCTCCCAGTACTTCTTAGAATACTCCACAATGCAAGCTTCTTTGTAACAACTAGCCTTACTTAATCACATTGTTCAGTCGTGGAATTAAGTATTTTTTTATATTCATTCCAGTCACAAGATTTGTTTTCTTTATAGCTTTATACTTTAAAAAATCCCTTTTCGGCGCATTGAACTTAAGATATTTCAGTTAGTCAATGGGACCTTTTGTTGCGCAGCCTGGTTCTTTTTAACGGGGCCTGTTTCAAACAATACTCAGAAATAAAGCTTTCCTATTTTCTCACTCACGGTTACGATTAACACTCTAAATATTTTCCCAGGGGACAGTTTTAGGGTCTTAATAAATAGCTCTTGTTTAACATGCTTTAGACAGCGGTAGTAGTAATATTGGTAGTATATATATATATGGGTAATAGTAGTAATAGTGATAGTATAATGGTTGTAGTCTAGCAAAATAAAAATATGTTTCCAAACAAATCTCATTTGTGTCTTGTCTAATACTATGTTGTGTAATTCATTCAGGTAGTGCGTACTTCATATCATGTGCTATCGAAGGGGAATCATCATCATTGGCATTATGCAAGTGTTAGCAAGCTATGTTGGCGGTACATTTTTGTCAGATGAATGCAACATGATCACTCGTTCAGAATGTTACCAGTATAGAGAACTGGGGAAACACCAGTGTTACTGTGGTCACCCCAAGTACAAAACTTGTGACCAAACATGCAACCATGGAAAATGCATTTTGGCTTGCAATTCACCATTTGAGTGCCGACAGCAATGCATTGCGGGGCAGTGTCGGCTCATGAAATGCGATTCTCAAAAGTGCGAGCAGCGATGTGTTAGAAGTGGCTGCCAGATGAATTGTGCATCCAAAATATGCGTGCAGTTATGCGATGTTGCTGGTTGCAGTTTGACGTGTTCGCCTGGAGTCCAAACTTGCATCCAGAAATGCAGCGGAGGGAATTGCAAAATGAATTGCCCTGCTGGTATTGAAAATTGTAACCAAACATGTCAGTTTGGTAAATGTTCCATGTCCTGCAAAGCTGATAAATGCAAGAATTCGTGCAAGGGAGCGTACTGCTTGTATAATGATTCAAAGGAACTGAAAACTAAAAGAAAATATATCAATAAATGTAATTACAGAGCTAGTGAAAACGATTGCCTGCAGCAATGCAAAGAGGACGGTTGCAGATTAACGGATGTTTATAAGAAATATGAATCTCGAACTCAAATTTGTAGTGGCAAAAGTTGCAGTTTATGGTGCAGAAAATCTTCTAATTGCATGCAGATTTGTACTGGTGGAGATTGTTTAACTGTCAGGTGCAATTCTAAGTTTTGCGTGCAAGAATGCATCGCTGGTGATTGTCAACTTCATTGCAATGCCAGAGAATGCCATCAAATTTGCCGGGGTGGTAATTGTGTGATGGGCTGTCCACCTGGCGTCCAAAAGTGTTACCAAAGCTGTCCCGGAGGACAGTGCAAGTTGCGGTGCAAAGCAGATGCATGTTTTCCATATTGCTGGGGAGGAGATTGTCAATACCTTCCTGATTATGCTGTAGGCATTACTATGCAAAGTATGCGTTGCTATGTAGCAACTGGAGTTTGCGTGCAACAATGCCGAAAAAAAATTGCGTGCCAGTGTACAGATTTTCTCAGGCAAGGCAATAACTTTCGCGCGTGCAACCAAATATGCATCGAAGGAGAATGCGATTTGCATTGTCAATCAAGCAATTCCTGTCAGCAGTTGTGCTTTAGAACAGGATGCAAACAGATGCGTTGCTCATCAGACGATTGCACTCAAGTGTGCCGAAGTAGTAATTGCAACATGGAATGCACAGGAAAGAAATGCAAACAGATTTGCGCAACTGGAGGCTGCAAAATGAAATGTGCTTCTGGAGTTGTGAGTTGTGAGCAGTCGTGCAGCGAAGTGGATGGCAAGTGTCAGTACCAGTGCTTCGCTAAAACCTGTAAGCTGAATCTGATGTAAAAAGACAGGAAACGAAAGAAATAGCTGTGGTCAGATACCCTAGTTTTATAAGGTTGTAAGAGTACCTTGTAATAAAACTTAAACTTTAAATAGAAACATTTCCAGTTTTAGAGTTAAACAATTCATTACTAACAAACACAGTGTAGACATCGCATTAGCAATTCCAATAATCATTGTACAGAACTGATGAAGTTTGCCGTAAAAGAAAAACATTTTAATACGCTAAACAAAATGTTACAAGAAAAAATTCGTTATGCTCGAATGGTTTTCACACGTAAAGCCGGCACGCTGAGGTATTTCAGTTTATTTTTTTTCAAATATAGTAAAATGAGAGCATCAGTTCTCAGTACTTGCACAGCTCAGTTCTGTCGTCCTCATGCTTTTGTCTTGCTCGTTGGCAGTTAGCGATAGCTATTACTAGTAATAATGATAGTATACAATCTTTATTGAGAAAGCCTACATCACATATAATAAAGTGGTTTACAGAAAGTTCCTTATAATAAAAAAAAATAAAAAGAAATCTATATAAGTAAGATAACTATATTTGATAAAATAGAAACAAAACAGGAGAAAAATAGCTTAGAAACTACATATAGGTATAACAAAACTATTGAAAATAAGTATCCTATGTGTACGCGTGGTTACAGAAGACTACTTTCCAAGAAGACTGGCGTTTCTAGTTATTGCAATGAAACTCTCAGCAACTATTATCTGATAAATAAGGCATCTTTCGACATTCATGGATGGTTTCAGCATCCATAATTTTGCATAGAAAAGTATTCAATTTAGATGTGTCATTCGTTTTTGAATATAATTGCTAAATGATTTGTTCACACGAACACAAATACACTCTTTCAAATATGCAAGTTTTATAGTTACGGGAGCTAGATGAGAGACATTGTATTTTGCCGGCGCTGCTCCTTGTTTTGACTCGACGGCTTTCAGTTCCGAAGCTAACTTTTGTTTAAATTTCACTTTTTCCTGTTTTTGTTACTCGAAAAAATTCTTCTACAATAATTTTATTCTTTGTCGCTTTCTCGGAGCCTTTATAGTTCTAGATTTGGTCTTCTTTGGCGGGCAGTTCTAAGTCAAAGACAAAGGATTCTGACCAATATTGTATTTCTTCGTCGCTCGCACTCCTGTCACGTAGCAAGTCAATTCTTGTTTAGATCTTTTGTTTTAGTTACGCGGTGACTCTTTGTGTTGTGGTTATTGTTTGCAATTGATATGGTAAATCGTGCCCATCAGTTTCGTCTCTTTTTCACTGCCGTTGTTGTAGGAGTAAGTTGGTCCCCTGTGCTGGCCAAAGTTTAGCCACGGCGGCTTTGCCGAGGCCAGGGCAGAGGCCAACCAATCCAATAAAGATAAAAAAGAAGTTGAAGGAGTGAGCTAATTCCCCGTTACACTCCCAATGATTTCAGTAAATGTTTAAGCTTCCTGAATTTCGAGCTTAACTATTTGCTTCACTCGCCTTTTAGTCTTGGACTTGTAACCTGCCTAATTAGACTTTCGGTATTTCCTTGTTCTTTGATTTTGTTTCTTTGTTGAGCAATATAAAATTTTCAGGCTTTTCATTTTTGCTTCAAGGTTACCACGAGGCGGAGTTCAAACTCAGTTTCACTCGCAGTTTTCTGTATCTTAGAGCTGAATGGCTCCGAATGTTTTTGCTAACTGAATACGATTATCCTATGATGATTTCCCGATTATATGGTTACGGACACTCAAACAGGATAGCATTATGGCTACACCTCGAAACGAGGCTGTAGCCACAAAAATGATACATGAATTTAAAATTTGGCTTTAGATAGGCTACACTTGGCTGCACCTAAGATTGGAGTTTCCCTAGTGTAATGTCTAAGACATTCCAGCTCCATTCGGACGGACCGAGGTACCTTGCCAACTTCGTAGACTTTAGCTTATAAAAAGCTGGATCCCGGTGTAACAACCTATTTTGTGAAATCGTTCAAGTGTGGATATTGACGCTCGCGTGTGGCACGATAAAAAAAAGCTTCATTTGAAATCAGCGCCTTTTGAGATTTTTTTATAAGAATCCAGTTTATAAAAATCACGAGGCTCAGATTTCGGAAGTTTTAATAATTATTCTATAAGAAT